>CAJQZN010041025.1:0-27462 GCA_907164685.1 Colias eurytheme | reverse complement strand
TCAAATACATACAGGTAGCTTTGCGCTAGCTCTCTAGCTATATTATTATACAATCCATATAGTTGAAAGAAAATTCATTTACTTACCCATGGAAAAAGGCATTAGTTTATCTTTGAATTATTCTGTTCATAAACACTAAATTGAAAATGTCCAACAGAGAGGTTAATTTTTTATGACATACCGGTTTGCTTGGTTGGTAGTGGCCCTGCCTTCCAAGCCAGAGATCGTGGGTTGGATTCCCACCCGGGGCAAATATTTGTGGGATGAACATATATGTTTGCACTGTGTCTGGGTGTTTATTATCTATATAAGTATTTATTTAAAATTATAAGACAAGCGAAAGCTTAGTATGGGATCAGATCGTGCCTTGTGTGACTGACCTAAAACTGTCCTAAAAAATATATATATTAGTAAGTAGATATAGATAGTATTAAAATATTACAGGACACTGTGACCTAATTGTGGTAAATACATAATTTTAGACACACTTTACTCATTACCTTTACCTTTACCTTTCTTACTTTATTTACACAACTATATTCAATTGGAAAGTGATATATCCCGAGTATGTAAATTATAGGAAAAAGTGCTATTTTTATATTATATAATATTATTATTGAAAAACAGCACATGTACATGAAACTTCCGAATACACAAAAGTTTACAATTTTAATCAAAATGAATACAAATTTAACAATACCAATCGATTAATCTGCTCTACAGAGCTCACTAATAAGAAACATTCATGAATTAAAGATACTAACTATAAATTAAATATAACACACTCATAAAATTTCTATGTTCTGACGAGATTTTTATAGGAAGAAATATTAATTTAATGTTTCATTGATTCCTGGAAAAGCTTCTGATTTGTGAAATACAAAACTGGATAATATTATGTTCAATGTTCATTGTTGTTTTATATCTGTTGAATATTTCAAACCTAAGTAAATATATCTGTCTGAATAAATTAAACTTATTTTGGCCTCCTTTACACTGAATGCATGCATTGTAAATTGTTATAAATTTTATAATAATACTAGCTGTGCTCCTAGGTTTTACCCGAAGTGCTCAGCTCCTATTGATCTTAGCGAGATGATAATATATAGCCTATAGCCTTCCTCGATAAAATGGGCTATCTAACATCGAAAGAATTTTTCAAATCGGACCAGTAGTTCCCGAGATTAGCGCGTTCAAACAAACAAACAAACTCATCACCTTTATAATATTAGTATAGATTTAAACTATCTATCTCTACATATATGAAAAACGCCAACCTTTTATAAACAAAACCTTGCCAACTACGCCTGCGTATGAAAACCAAAGAAAAATTAACGAAAATATGAAATCTTTTACCCACGGGGTGGAGTAGGAAAAGCGTGCGCGTGCGCCGGTAAGCATATAAGGCGGACGACAGCGCTCGCGGCACATTGCTGTCAACTGTGTGTGTGCGATAATGGCTGTGTTACTTGTAAGTTAAGTGTTTATTAAGTTATATTTAGTTTGAAATTGTTTTTGGAAATTGGAGTAATTATTTTTCTTTAAAAAAGAAACTATTTTTATTTGGTCAACTTTTATTCAAAAACATTTGAATTTGAAATATCTCAATTTATCAGTTTGATTTTATTTGATTTACTTACTCGCAAAACAATATTTAACTCCTTAATATACATGCTAAATACGTAGAATATATTCAAATAATATTAAAACAATATTTCCGTAAGTTTCTTTCTAATTTCTAAAATTATACATAATTTATAAATACATTAATAATTATTGTGTCTTACCTCAATATTCAAAGGATTTATTTTATATACCAAGATTACAATTGTTCTAAAACATTTATTTAATCTTTAACTGTCATTTCTGTAACTGAAATTATTCAACCCAAAACTCAAGCTTGAATGATTCAAATATTATTCTTTTTCGGCAAACCTATGTGGAAACAGTAGATACGTAAACCTAGAGTCATTATTTATGTTATGATTATTTAATTAATAAAAAACAGCATCTATAACGGTGCATTAACATCAAACGAGCGAATGCTAAATGCGCATTCTAATTCTAAAACTGAATAATACTGAATTGGAATTTTCGTTTTACACAGATCACGAAAGAAATTTCTTGCTCTAGCTTTATGTTCGTTTGATCTAAATGCACCATTAGAGGGCTATGCTGTTTTTAAACTATCATTATCTGTACTGTAGAAAATTTTACATCATGATCATCAACTAATTTCATTATAGTATACTAGATTTCCGCATAGTTCCCGTTCCCGTGGGATTTCCGAGATAAAAACTATCCTATGTGTTAATCCAAGTTACCCTTTATATGTGTGCTAAATTTCATTGTAATCGGTTCAGTAGTTTTTACGTGAAAGAGTAGCAAACATCCATACATCCATACATCCTTACAAACTTTCGCCTTTATAATAGTATTACTTAAGATTATATTATTATTGATTATAGTTGAATACAAAAGTGTTACCAATTCGGTCTAACTTTGTGTCTGTGTGATACGTAATTTTGTAAAAGCATTTCTGTGTTTGTCTTCAACTTGAAGAAGAGCAGACATTTATCACTTTCATTGGTCTTTTGATCTTATTAGTCTCGGTTCCTTATCTTATAAGTTTACGGTTACTATAATTTTTCAGCACTTTTTACGAGTGCAATATGACCAAACCTAGTATCAACGCAAGTTTAATTAGTTTGGATGTGCTGGTAAAGTTTCTGATTTTTATTTAATCATTAAGTTTCTTACATAATACTACATTAAACAATAATTATTTATTTATTAACAACAATAAGTTGTAAAATCTATAATTTCTGTGATTCCCGTCCGATGCCTTTGAACTCAAAACCTTACAACCTTCAGTTTACAACACTTACCTAACACCGAGAAACACAAATTATTCTAAAACATTCTTTATTGTTATAAAAATCAACAAGTTTAGTAATTCTTATCAGATCAACACTTCCTAAGTTATATCTTCTCACGCCATCTTTTTGTTTACAACTGTAATGTGACGACGGAACAAAATAGTCCGATTTAATCTATATTGTGAAATAAAAAACTACTAGTGTTCTTGGTATGGCTCCCCTTGAAAATTACAAGATTTTTTAGATCAAAATTTTGTTAATTAGGAATTATCCCATTTTTGATGTTATGTAGAGCAGCGCGTGACGATGAAAGTCATTTGTCACTATCTTTTGCAGAGAAAATTTGCATTGCAAGTGATTGCAAAGTTTACTATGAAATATGACAAATTCATAAAAAATACATATGAAGTACATTTTATCAGCTTGTTAATATCTTAATTTTTATGGTTATACTTCTTTAATATTAATTAATGCAATAAACAAATAATTATTGTCTTATCACATGACATATGAAACCAAAGAAATATCGTAATATAGAAAATTAGTCCTAGAAAAGTATTCCCTAAGTACCTTCTTCTGATCGGGTCCCAAGGTGCTTTTGAACTTTTCTTAATACGGACCCAGTCGTTAATTTATTAAAAAAGACGGGTTGCACTCCGGGAGTGCCGGCAGAAGTGAAAACTTGATTATTAACGTTCAGCATGTTTGATGTTTTGGAATGGTATCCGTCTTACGCATGGAATATAAGGGCTAAAAAAAAATCCGTGTTACGCTTTTTCGATCAGGCCACGTGTCCTGACGCGAGTTTAAGATTTTATACCCAACGCCGCTAAAGAAGTTTTCACTTCAAAAACATGTTATTTATATAGAAGTCTGTATACACTCCTCAGTATTTCCTTCACGCGTAGCCAAGCAACCGTAGAATAACTCTTACATCAGACAACTATGGAATCGCTATAATTATAGTTAACATGTGATGATTCGCGTCGTTGCTCCTTAATGCAAGTGGCCTCAATCATCCCTTGTTGCTTAAACGTTGAGAAATCTGTTGCTTTTACTAGACTGTCACTGTTTGTTGAAGTTTGAGTTCGTTGCTCTTCCAGTACGTTATGTACTTAGTATAATTTTTGTAGATCATCATACGCTTAAACGCTTCTAAGGTAACATCTTCAATACATAGTATAAAACAAAGTCGCTTTCTCTATCCCCATGTCCCTATGTCCCTATATTGTATATGCTTAAATCTTCTTTGCGTAGCAACGGATATTGATGCGGTTTTTTGTAATAGATAGAGTGATTCAAGAGGAAGGTTTTAGTATGTAATTTGTGAGGTTTTAGACAAAGCGGGCGAAGCCGCGGGCGGAAAGCTAGTAATCAATAAATTTCGATAAGAGAATCATTAGAAACTATTCATGGTTAAGCTGTAGAAGCCCTCCTGCGCTAATAGCGACACTACAAAAAAAACTATTAATATTTTTGCTATTTGTATTTAACCGAGTTCAATAATGAGGAAGGTTCTTACAAAGTTAAACGGCATTAAAAATCTCAAATGAAATTTCACTTTCGCATATTCGCTTATAGGTGTTGTAAAGATTATTTTACTAATATTATAATATAATTACGAACTATATCAACAAAAAGAAACACAAATAAAATGTTAATACTGATAATCTTTAACTCCAGTTACAGGAATTTGTTACGTGTTGTGTCTATTAAATAGATTGTTACCGTTAAGAACCATTTTTTGTAATGTTACACATTCAAAAAATCTCGTTGGTCATGTCCACGTCTATTTTTAAAACTAAGCATGCAAGGATGAATATTATGTACCAGGTTCAACGATCTCATTACCTTTTGTCAAGAAAAGAAGTTACATATTGCATTGTTTGTTTTTGATTGTCAAGAAAAGAAGTTAGCGCATTGTTTGTTTTTGATCTAGATTTTTAAATGTCTTTTAAAATAATTAAGCCTTAAGCATTCCAAAATGTGTTTGAATATTATGTTATCTGGATTTGTAATTCGATATATTTTTTAATTATATTTTGTTCTTTTTAACGAAGTTTAAAGAATTATAGTTATTTTATTTTCCTATTCATTTTGGATTCTTGCGAGTTCCTAATTGTATGTAGTGACCATTTCGTCTATATAGAAAGAAAATAATTTAAATTGCAAATTGAGTCTTCTAGAAGCACTTTTGAATCGTCATAACATAGTTTTTCATTTACCATCGATTCGAAAAGCAGTTCTCTTGCAGTTCTAAATCATAATGTAACTAAATAATATGCTTCACTTTAAAACACAATAAAACATTATGTCACACGTCTTCGTTTACAATCAGTGACACGAATGTAGGTTAAGGTCCTACGACACTTTAATACTAATGCTGTTTTAGTAGAACTTCCTTCCGAAATTACCGAATGTGTGAAACAAAATTTAAATAAATCTTATCATCTGTGACATTAATATTAAAAAATAAGATTTTTATAATATGTGTTTTGAAGATATAGTCAAAACTAGCGGTCCACCCTGGTTTCGCCCGGGGTACCTACATGTTTACGTGTGCTCTCCATAAGAACTTAGAGCAGTTAGTTTAATACTCTAAGTATAAGAACCATCTTCGTAGGTACCTACTTCAAGGAATACCTATTATTAAAAAAATAATTAACAGTGTGTTACACAGCAACACATTTGTACTGGTTCGTTGTGACTTTGAAACGGATGAACAAACATACCAACTTACAAATTCAGGTATTTACTGATTAGACTAGAGTAAATAATTTTTGAAACAAAAAAAAATCGCAGTCGGATGAAACCCATTAGAAAAGGAGGGAAATATGATAAAAATGTAAGGAAAAATAAATTACGGTCAATCCGAGTTCGGGAAGCGGGAAAATTAGCTTTTACTAAATCAGGCATACTTCTCGAACTACCTGAAATGTTTTTATCGACATCATTTTGCTTTTGAATATGCTGTAAAATATTAAACTTAGAACAGATAATTATTTTTCTTTTGAAATATTACCGAAAAGCCGATACAAGAGAAGATATAGAGTTCAAGAAGTGTGCCTGATTTAGTAAAAGCTCATTATCACACTGTTTGTATGCATTTCCTGAGAACATTTACTATGGTGGTGTTTATTTTTTTTACACCATATGAAAGTAGAGATTTCAATGAATAAAAGGCACCCCAAGTTTTTGAAAAAAGCTGATATTTTGACGGGTGACTTTTCGATTGAAAATTAGGTTGTTTTTTTGGTATTAATTCAAAATAAGGCGAAAAAATAAATATTTTCAATCAAAAAAATTACAGTGTATTAAGGACATAATAAAGTAAGTTTCCACCAAATTTCGTAGAAAAAAAATAAATTTTGAAGTAGATAAAAATAAAAGACCAAAAACTTGGTTTTTTGAAATTTTCACCTAAATTTTTAGGTTATGTGAAAAAATTGTGAATACAAAAGTTGTAGAACTTTTAATTACCTACAACTTTGCCATTGAACTTTTTTCTATAGGACTTGTAGTTTTGTCGGAAATCAGGAGAAACCATCTTTTACTCTTAAAAGCTCCCCCCTCCCACTTCCCGAACTCGGATTGACCGTAATTTATTTTTCCTTTTATTTTCATCATATTCCCCTCCTTTTCTAATGGGCTTCATCCGACTGCGATTTTTTTTATCTTTTCATTATTTTTAAAGGCTTCTACCCCAGCCTAGATTTAATTGATCGAATCACATTGATTCTATTCTCAATGAGTTCTTGTCATCAATACTGTGATTAAGTAAACAACGATTAATTATTGCAAATATATTCTCTATTACGTATTCAACTAAATTAAGAATGGCTATGTTAATTTGTTGTATCATCGATAAGATATGGCTGATAATAGCTTTATAAAGACGCTGGTATGTGGGCTATAGCCAAGAATACAGTGTCTGCATGCATTTCCGGATCTTTTTTTGTATATTTGTAATGCAATGGTATTTTAATAATTAACCAACAATATAAATTATATTTCTAATATTATAAATGTGAAATTTTGTGGGGATGCATGTATGTATGTATGTTTGTTAATCTTTCACGCAAATACTACTGAACCGATTACAATGAAATTTAGCACATATATAGAAGGTAACTTGGAATAACACTTGAAACACATAGGATAGGTTTTATCTCGGAAATCCCGCTTGAACGGGAACTATGCGGGTTTTTATTGAAAAACGCGGGCGAAGCCGCGGGCGGAAAGCTGTCGCTAGCCACCAATGGCCGTGGTCGGTAGCCCGTTTGCTCCGATCCAATCAACACAAAGACCACACTCTACAATTCACTACATTTAAGATTTCATATCGAAAAAGACATAACACTCGCATAAGCAACTACGTCTAACCTTAAACAGATAGAGGTCGCTTGACTTACTCCCAAAATTTCAAATCTATCAAGTTTCCCATAATTTAAAGTCTATCAAAATTCGCAATACACTTAACACCTCGTGTCGTAAGAGTTTTCCGGCCATCTGGCCTCTATCTCGAAGGATGGTGACTATCTTGAATCATAATTAGACAACGAAATCTATTGGGACGTTAGACAGTCTCTGAGACATAAATTCTGTCAGACGTTTTAGCCCTTTGTGCATACGTAATACCGCAGATTAAGTAAGAACGTAAATACATGAGTTTTAGACTTGGTTTTAGAATATAAATTGATGTATTAATGATCTGTTTTACGGTTTAGGTAGGGGTATAGAGTGAAGACATCTTATAGCTTAAAAAATCTAAATTATATTTATAAGATAGAGTCAATTAATTTATTATTAAGTATATGCCTTTAATTGACTGGTTATCAATAAAAGTCAACGTTAAACATTATTTATATTTTACTAATATTATAAAGTGTGTGACGATGTATGTTTGTTCCTTTTTCACGCAAACGACACTGAACTGATTTTCATTGTACTTAGCAGTGTAGCTTATGTACCAAAACAACATGCGTAGCACAGCTGTTATCTTATAAGTAAAATTAAATTTATAATTCTATGATTTTGAGTTACCCTTTAAATAGTAAACACAAAACCATTTAACACAATATGGATCAGCTATGCATCGTAAAATAATAAAAATAATACAATTTTTGTTTTCAGTTTGTATTTGCAGCAATTTGCGCAGTCGGCGCCGCACCGCCGCAGCAGTATTATAATGCGCAGACACATGCGTCACTGCAACAAGCTATTCCGTAAGTTGTTTGTCTTTAATAGAGAAGACTTTAAAGCAAAATTTCTATTTCTAACATTTTTTCAAGTGAAACTTCTTTAGGCGCGTTGAGACTAAAATTTTAAGCTCGCGTCATGGCAATACCGAGTACCTACCGATACATCACGGAGTAACGCGACGATTTTAAAATCTTTGAATCTTGCCAAAGAAGTTTCACTTCTGACAAGTGTCTTCATACAATATACTTGCTCTTATTTGTGAATTTATGTAAAAATGTGATTTTTTTTCAGACTGGAATATTATTTAAGTGCAAATAACCCAGGAGCAGTTAATTACTACAGTCAACAACAGAAAGAAGGTAATTATAATTTTATTTCATTTACAAATCGATATAAAAACTACATTATATTTTTTTTAACTAGATGCTTAAGATAGTAACTAGGCATCCCACTTCTACAGCGTAAAAATAATATTCAATCAAGCCCTTACAGTAATATAACACGTTATTTTTTCCTTTACAGCGAATGAAAATAGCGAGACGTCATCTAGGCTAGAGAATCTAGATCCAAATACAGAAGTAGAGTTAGTACCTGGTGTACAACAACCTCAGCAGCCACCACAGCAGGTAAATATTTAAAACAATATTATTATAGTATGTACTAGCTTTCCGCCCGCGGCTTCGTCCGCATTTTCAAAGAAAAACCCGCATAGTTCCCGTTCCCGTGGGATTTCCGGGATAAAACCTATCCTATGTATTAATCCAAGTTACCCTCTATATGTCCTAAATTTCATTGTAATCGGTTCAGTAGTATTTGCGTGAAAGAGTAACAAACATACACATACACAGCCATCCTCAGAAACTTTCGCATTTATAATTATTATTAGTAGGATGTCTTGAGAGATTAAAATTATCAACTTAAGTTAAAACTAACTAATTTTCTTCCTTCTTTTAATTAATCTCTCTTTTAATTTTATTTTTTTAATTATATTATACAGTCTCAATTATAATTAATATTTATCAAAATAGTTGAAAATTGAAACTGCATGTAGAAATAATGTTGTTCAATTATTAATCTGCAATTTATCCACATTATCATTCATTCGTTCATACCTACTACAAAATAATATTGAATAATGTTTTAGTAAATGTTAACGTTTAAATAAATCTTTTTTTGCTTAAAAAAACGACTCATTTTATTACAATCCAAGTGAACGTGGATTTTTAGCGCCTAGAGGAAAAATAAGTAACTATGTTGCTTCTGTGATACGACTTTGCTATTAAATTTTCGTGACCTCACAAAATGTTCTATTTTTTCAGCAACCTGTGTATCCCACTATTCCCGGATTGTTACCGGGCCAAAAAGTTTACATCTTGATGCAAGGGTAGGTACATTTATTTAATAATTTTCTTTCGATAGCATTGTCCTAATTCTCAATTCTGTAAAGTTTTGAAACTCTCTAGATAATTTTGTTGCACATTTCCCTGTACATATTGAATTAACTTCCAAAACTTGAATCCAGAAATAATTGCACCATAATTTAACAATAAATTCATTTATATTTTACAGGCCCGGTGGTGTGAATTACCGACCTCTTTACATCCTTTCACAAATGCCTGTACAAAACCCTGGCTATACTGGTAATTATGTACTTTATTTTTTGTTCGCTTTTTATTGATATAAAATATTTATGATTCAGTCTACATTTCATGATTTTTGAATTTTCATTGAATATTTTCTACTGTTCCAAAGCTTACAAGACGCTTGATTAGTTTTTACCTAAGATTGTCTGTGTTCATTAAATTACTGATTCTCATAATAACAAACTAGGAAGGCACGTGATATGTAAAAACTGTCCATAAAAAAAATTTATTATGGACAATGGATTAATTGTTGCACTTGATATATTTAATTGTTTTTTCTTTGTATGTTTATAATCAGTGTTAACAATTCTTGGCTATATCCTATGTAATAAATAAAAAAAGGATATGTTAAGTATTAGTTATGTATACAGATAGGTACTTTATCAAAAAAAGACGTGTGGCACTCGGGGACTGCCGCGGTAAAGCTATTGCATGCTCATGCCTTCAAGCCACACCTCCGCGCCCGTCGGAGTGGAGAGCGTGAGGTTTTTCGTTACGCAATTTCTGGATTCGGTCCCCGCGCTCAAGGCCCGCGATAGAAGCTATGCAATAGCTTAATAAATAAATAGACATTGCAGTAATTAAATTTGATTCACTCCACAGGTTACCAAAACTCAATCCTAGTGGATCATTCCGGCCGGCCGCTGCAGAACCCTAACGCATTTGGTGCCCAAGTCGCTCCCTACCCGTTTGTGTATCAAAATCCTTACCAGTAAGTTACTTTTTTATTTTATTTTAAAACTTATAAGTAAAGCCTAAGTTTATGTTGAATTTATACTATGTTTTAACATTACGAGATTAATATAAAGACCTCTAGTTTTAATCCTTAAATAAACTGATATTTATCATTGATTATTATTATTAAAGTGGTCGGTTGCCTTTGCTTCGTATTCGCCCTTCCTGAATAATTTAGCTTTCTGGTAGTAAAAAAAACATTCATTTTCTGATCAGTAGATTACCGCTACAAACAATCGAAGATCCGATCGGTACTTCCGAAGATTATATCAAATAATATTATACAATTTATACAATAATAATGACAATAATTTCAGACCAATTCATGCGGGGTACAGTTTGAACCAGTTAGTTCTACAACATCAACCTCAAATAGAGCCTGAAGAAAAAGCTAATGGTAAGGTAAGCTGTTACTTTAGACGTTAAGCCTTAAGACGTTAATGAAAATAGTATAAGCATGATTTGAAAGTATTTTTTTAATAGATATATATTTGTCCTGAATATGTTAAATCTATACATTAAAAAAATATTAGTAAAATAGTTACATTTTTCTTTTGTAAAAATAACTATTTACACTAAATAAATGTTTGGCAAATTGTTTCAAAGAGTCTTAAAAATAAAGTTAAGATACGTTTTTACGTGAGCAAAAAATTAAAAAAACTGAGATTTATATTCTTACAGTTCAAACATACATATAAAATCATTACCTGCAAAAAAAATACTCTCCGTACAAAATATATATGTAAGTACTTCAACATATTTAATAAGTAATAACATGCATTCTGCCAACAAAAGTGCGCATACCAAACATTTTGTTTCACAGAAATCACTTAAACACATTTACAAGCAACTACATATATACATATAATTTACGAGAATAGCACTTAATTAGTGTCATCTATAAGGAAAATATCTCAGTAACTATTTGCAGGGAAACCCTGCGGGATGATGTTATAGCAAGCAAGAAGCTTTGAGTCGTAAAATAAGAAAAAGTCTTTAATTATAGCTCCTTGGCAAATTGCATATCTGATTGAATGTAACGAGTATTCAGCTCATAAAATGTGAAGAAATAAAATTATTACTCTTACCATTGAGATATTATTACTACGTATAGAGAGGACACCACCAACAAAATCTGTGCGACAATCGCGGCCGGTGCGGAGCGCGCGTGGGGTGGCTAGTTAGTCATATAGATATTGTAATAGATATGTATAAGCGATGTTTGAGACGCTTGCCACTAACTCGTGTTACAAATAGTGTAGTAGCGATTCCCTCTCTAGTAAGTAGTACATAGTTACTCAATGACTCTTACTTGGAGATAATATTATATTACTAGTGCAGTTATTTTGTTTTTAAGAGCTTGTTAGTCCTTCATACTTTGTAAAGATATTAATTTTCTTTGAAAAAAATAACCTAACTACATTATATTTACAACCCCACTGTACCAAGTTAGATACTTCATTGTGTTATTAGTGATAACACCGTCAGATAATCTGAATAAAAAAAACTATATTCTTCTATAATGATGTAGGTATCTAATGGTAAAATATGTTTAGACAATCAAGAAATTACCCCTTACTTTTTCGCAAAATTACAAACGCTACCTCTTGATAATGTATCTCTATCATCTCTATATTATAGTATGGATATAATTATTAAAATAGAATCTCCTATTTACTAGGTAATACATATTATAATAAACTGTTTATTTTCAGAGCAATCAAATTCAGAGCAAAAATCGGCCAAGCAAGTGAATGCGGAACAGAAAGAAAATGTTGACTCAAGCAACGTTCGACCATTGAAAAATCAAAGAAATTGAAATAGTACTATTTATAATGCATAATTTAAGATTTTGAAGCCTTCAAAAAAATATTTTTGTAAGTTTCAAACCTTTGCCACGAACTAAACAGAATTTTGGTTTATTTTGCGAAATTCGATCCATTTTGTTTTTGAACTGCAAGGGTACCTAATTAAATAAACAGTATTTTTATAATTATAAATTGTTTTATTTACTCACCCTCTTTACTAAACTTCTCTTTGGAAAGATTTACAATAATACTTCAAGAAAAGAAATCAAAAAAGAAATAAATTAATTTTCTCTTAAAATTTAAACCAATTTGCAGTGAATACAGTCAGCTAAAAATATTAGAAACACGTTCCCCTCTTGGTATTAAACCTAAGTGATTTTTTTATAAGAAATACAAAATATGTATTCGAACTTATATGGTTTTATAAGTCTAATTAACTTTAACGATTCTTGTAAATTTCTATCTACCACAAGATCTGAAAGTTGTTTGAACAGAAAACTAGTAAGAAACAAAGTTGAAAATTACATTAATTGGCTATCAAACTATCATCTTTTTATAGCGATTTAAACTATACAGCTTTTATATAGAATCAAATTTAATTCATGCAGAAATATATTATTATCTAATCACTATTCACTACATAACATAGTGTTAGACGTGACTTTTGATTTAATATTTTTGTGGATAAATAGTTGTCAATATAGTTGTCACTGTTTCCTGTCCGAACATGCTTAGCTGTCGAATACTATAAATTGCCGCTTTCCTTTGACTCGTGGCGCAATCGTACGGATCGTGCCTAGGGGCTCGGACGTTGTTTATACGACGTTCGACCCAACTAACCTCACTTTACTAATAGTCGTTGACTAGCTGCGTTTTGTTATCAACTACCTACATCAATTAGGTAGCTGTGTAGAATCGCAGTACATTCTTATTACGTTCAAACTTACTAATATTAAACTAGCTTCGCATCTTATTTCTTATATCAGAAGCGGGATAGAATTCAAGCCTACACTTGTTAATTGTTTTGAGTTTTGTAACGGCATACTGGCGTTTGTGTTTTTTCGTGCGTTGTGTAAAGTAAAAGTTTGTTACGTGGATTATTGTAACGGGAATGTAGTTCATCGAAGGAATTGTGTGTAGTGATCCAAATCGCTAGTTGAACTCTGGCGTTGAGGTATTATCTAGTCGCTGGCGTATCGTAGTGATGTATTTCACTAGTCGAACGAGCGTAGATATACCAAGATACGCGAACGGAGTGGCTATGTCATGTGGACGTGGTTATTGTTCTGTCAGGTCAGTGTGGCCGAGGCAGGATGGTTGTGTAATTCCGAGATGAACTACCGTAGTGTTGTAATACGAGAAAAGGCGTACGAGGACGTACGATTGTCAGTATGGCCGTGTTAGACGTGACTTTTGATTTAATATTTTTGTGGATAAATAGTTGTCAATATAGTTGTCACTGTTTCCTGTCCGAACATGCTTAGCTGTCGAATACTATAAATTGCCGCTTTCCTTTGACTCGTGGCGCAATCGTACGGATCGTGCCTAGGGGCTCGGACGTTGTTTATACGACGTTCGACCCAACTACCCTCACTTTACTAATAGTCGTTGACTAGCTGCGTTTTGTTATCAACTACCTACATCAATTAGGTAGCTGTGTAGAATCGCAGTACATTCTTATTACATTCAAACTAATATTTAACCTTGCTTCGCATCTTTATTTCTTATAATAGTATAAAACAAAGTCGCTTTCTCTGTCCCTATGTACCTATGCTTAAATCTTTAAAACTACGCAACGGATTTTGATGCGTTTTTTCTTAATAGAACGAGTGGTTCAAGAAGAAGGTTTTAGTAGATATATAATTTATTAGGTTTTAGACAAAGCGGGCGAAGCCGCGGGCGGAAAGCTAGTTCATAATATAAATGATAAAGCTGGCTTCTAATCTTCGAAGTGCAATGCACCCGACACAACCTAAATAACTGCTAGACTAACCTTCATGTAATACGTATATATTAAGGCTTCACATTGTACAAGATGAGTTTATATCAACTAACTTATTCTTTGTGTGACTCTTAGGTCAAAAATACTAAAATCTTCTTCAGATTTTTTTATCTAACAACCCTTACTTTCAAGCGTTTATAAAATATAACATTGGGTTCATTTTGCAGTCTTCGACTTCACAACTTTAAAAAGGAATGCATTTTTAGGAAAAGACCTGCATCACATCAAGCGCGGATCCAGGGGGGGGGTCACGGGGTCATGACCCCCCCCTGGGCTAGGTCCACGACCTAAGTGGACCACTAAATTAATATTAACTTTTTTAAATCAACAAATTAATACTGTTCAATATGATGTTTTTATTGAATTTTGAGACATAAAAGTAATATAGAACAATGAAATCAATTACAAACGGTAACGGAAGAGAATATAACAAAAATTATAGAAAAAGTTTATTAGGGTCGACCTGTGGTCGTAATTTAAGGACAAATAACAGGTTTTTTGATTAAAAAAAAACTATAACTGCGGAATAAAGTGTAATGGTAAAGTTGTATGTAATTAATTTTTTTTCTACAACTTTTACTGTTACACTTTTCACACAAAACCTCAAATATCGAAATATCCCAGTTCGTGGATAAGACATAAAATAGCAAAATTTTTTTTCAAATGAGCACTATAAAATACAGTCAAATTACAACAAAAAATCGGCCAAGTGCGCGTCGGACTCGCGCACCGAGGACTCCGAGCAAACATATTTTTTCATTATGTTGTATCTTACAATTTTATTTAAAGGGTTTTTTTTCTTTATCTGTGCTTGTAAGTGCTTAAGTCGTTGCTTTTAACCAAATTTCAAGACTGTGTTCACGGGAAGTACCTTGTAAGTTTGATTGATGATTCCCTTGCAAGTAGTTGCGAATTACAGAATATGCGGCTCTAATTGCTTTTTCTTCAGATTGCGTTGACATAGAATTTGAATTAAATAACAGATTTAAGTTATTATAGACCTGAGTTCTGATGTGAATATCAATTAAATACATGTAGACGTTTATGAGTAAAGGGATTGTAAGTTTAAAATTATTTAAAAATATATTTTTATTTAATTTAATTAAATAATTAGGGTTTTCGCAGTTATTACTACATCTGTGCTTTAACACGATACTTTTTACTCAATTTCAAGACTGTGTTTACGGGACAGGGCAGGTATTGATTCCCTTGCTAATGTCGAAATCCTACGGTCTACGGTCCCTTGATGCTGTGAAAAATTCAACCAACGCAATCAAAAGATGCAGCTGTAATTGCTAAAATTTTTCGACACTCCCTAAGAAATCAAAACCTACAGGGTAGTTCCCGAGTACACAGAGTCATGAAATTTAGTACAATCAAACGTCTTATAACGCAGACTAGCTTACCGCCCTCGGCTTCGCCCGCTTTCTCAAAAACCTTATAAATTATATACTATTCCTCTTGAATCACATCTTTAAAAAACTGCATCGAAATTCGTTGCGTAGTTTTAAAGATTTAATCATACATAGGGACATAGGCACAGAGACAACGACTTTGTTTACTAATTGCGAAAGTATGAATTTTTCCTTAGATTATAATATAAAAAAATATTAAAAAAAAATTTAACTTACAACCCTGTTACTCATGAACGCTGACATGTATTAACTTGATATTCATACCAAAAACTCAAGTCTAAAATACCTTTACGCTATAATAAAATCAAACTTCTATGTCAACGAATCAGAATGGGTTGTCGCGTAAAAACCACAGGACAGTTCACTGGCATAATATTATGATAATATACAGTTACATATTTGAGCAACTATGGAGTTTCTTGCCGGTTCTTCTCCATAGATACTGCTTTCCGAATCGGTGGTAAATGTAAAAAATATGTATTGACGTTTCAAAAGTGCTTCTCGAAGAAGTCTAATTGAATAAATAAATGTTTGAGTTTGAGTTTTGAGTTTGAAGATACAGCCGTAAATGTCGAAAAATTTCGCAAATTTTGACATTCACAAGGGAATCAAAACTCAAAACCTACAGGGTACTTTCCATAAACTCAGAATCTTGAAATTCGGTACAAAGCAACATCTTATAATATACAGGAATAATTGCAAAAAATATATATTTTTAAAGTTTGTCTGCCTGTGAAGACCCTTTTTCTCAGGAACGCGTAGAGGTTTCAATCTGAAATTCATACCGAATACTCAAATCTACGGTTCCTTATAGCTGTGAAAAAATCAAACTTATAAGCCATTAGCCAACGCAATCAAAAGATACAGCCATTTATGCCGTAAATTATCGCAAATTTCGACATTATCGCAAGGGAATCAAAATCTATAGGTATTGTACACAGAGTGAACACAGAGTTCTGAAATTTGGTTAAAAGCAATGTCAGCACAGTTGGAGGAAAAATTGCTACCAGGAATCAAAACCTTCAGGGTAGGTACTTCCCGTGAACACAGAATCTTGATATTTAATCTTTATTTAATAGAAACTTACGTCTTATAGCACAGATAAAGGAAAAATCGCAAAAAGCATAAATTTAATATTAAAACATATAAAAATATTTGTACGGAACTCTTGGTTCGCCAATCCAACTCGCACTTGACCATTTTTTTTTATATCTACGTACCAATTAAATTACCAAAATATAGCTTTTGAAAATTGACCACGTCTACCCTGGCACTAAAGCTGGATCCGCCCTTGCATCACATTCGTACGATAATTCCTTAATTAATGCAATGCTACCTGTGTTATGTTCATTTAATATAACTTAATTAATTAAAGAATTCCTATATATGCTTATGTAATATATATTTTTTCTCATACATAAACATGTACTTTTTACAAAACCCAACGTTCACTAAAAGCCTAAAATAGAAAGCAAACGATCCGGTCCCTACCAGTGACTATCTTATTGCATCTCACTTAGGTCTTATCGTATATAACAATTTGTATACAACCTAACAATTTGTACAACTATCTTAAAATTTCTTGAGCTGCATGTATAATATGTTGAAGAAAGGAGTTTAACAAAACTATATTTTTGGGTTAATCAAAATTCAAAATAGATATCACACTGCATAATATTCTATATTGTCATTCCTATACACACTTTGTTAGAAATGAATAGTATCAAAAATTACTTATTGTAACTAAAAGAAAATTCGACCTGTTTATTTTGAACCTGTCCCATTTTCGAATCCATCACAATTTGTACAATCACTACTCACTACATAGTATAAAACAAAGTCGCTTTCTGTGTCCTTATTTCCCTATGTCCCTTTGTATGCTTAAATCTTTAAAACTACGCAACGGATTTTGAAGCGGGTTTTTTAATATATAGAGTGATTCAAGAGGAAGGTTTTAGTATATAATTTATTAGGTTTTAGACAAAGCGGGCGAAGCCGCGGGCGGTAAGCTAGTTACATATATAATAAGTACACAAACGAATGATCAAATTTCATAAATGTTCGTTGATTGATTTCAATAGGAGATAGAGTCGCATAATTGCATCCTTAGCACACGAAAGTTAATCAAGATGATATAGGAAGTTATCCCTTACATCAAGGTACCTTATTTTCATAATAAATCAGATATTAACCATATTTCCTCAATAAACGTAATCAAAATGTTATCTTGAAATATTTACACCGTGTTGACCGACAACCGTTACTATAAAACCTTCTGTACAGCCTTAAATGGTGACTAACGGGCATCTTCCTGCATGATTGACTTACTGATAAATAATAATATAGACCGTATCCCTATAGACATAAGGATCATTTTATGCGGGTAGTTGCATAAATTATGCTCATGATTGAGAATTCATTGGTATCAGTAATAGAAATTGCTAGTTAAGACTTATTCGATTAATTGGTGATGAGATTATTGAAGTGGAACTATTAAACTGTTTGCTATGTAAATATAAATTGAATATAGTAAGCTTCCTTGTTGGTCTGTAGGTCTGGATTCAATGCAACAACGATGGTTACGAATCTTAGCTTTATGTAAATATTTTTTGATTTAATAACCAGAAGTATCTGACAATTAAGTAACGAGATCACTGTTAAAATCCATACTAATATTATAAATGCGAAAGTAACTCTGTCTGTCTGTCTGTTACTCAATCACGCCTTAACTACTGAACCAATTTGCATGAAATTTGGTATAGAGATATTTTGATACCTGAGAAAGGACATAGGATAGGTTTTATCCCGGAAATCCTACGGGAACGGGTTTTTCTTAAAAAAGGCGGGCGAAGCCGCGGGCGGAAAGCTAGTTTCCTATATAATGAAAACCCATACTCATTATGGTGCATTTACATATTCAAACGAGCGAATGCTCATTCTATCCTCACTATGTCAGATTCTTTTAGTTTAAACAGGCTTAGAGCATTATTTTATTGTTCTTAGTGCATTCTAAAAGATTATATTATACAATGCTCTAATACTGAACAACACTGAATACGAGTTTTCGTTTACAGTAAAAGATCACTAAAGAATGCTCTTGCTCTATCTAGGTCTAGATGTAAAACGAACATAGAGCTAGGCTCTATGTTTTTAAACATTTTTCATTAAAACCTTTACCACTGCTCGGCATTTACTTATTTCTTCACTTGGAGGAATAAGGCTTCTTAATTACTCTTTAATTTGTTAATACCCCAATATCATAATACTGCCTGCAATAACCTCTATTTTCAACTATAAGCCTAATAATAATAACCAGGTAATAATTCCTATAATCTTTTAAAACCCATATCGAGACCTTATTTATTTATAGTCGAAGTTATTATAAACAACATTTTCGAAAAAATGATCAACTTAAACACACTTAAAAAAATTTTGCACTAAAACATATTCTTATTACTTAATCCAGTCTAATAATTAATTCAATGCATTCTTGAAAGTGAATAAACAAAAACATTACTACATTAACAAATACAGTACCAGCAATTAATTATAACAAACGTAAAATGCACGAAATAATATCTTTCTATCGGCTGCTTTCACATGCCGATGCAAGTAATGCAGTTCTGCCAATTTGTAAAACCGACAGTGTCCCATTTAACGCCAATCTCCGCAATCATGTCCGACAATAAAACAAACCAATTACCATATTTATCCTTACAAGCTCCGTGACCTTGTTACTGCATCATTATATACGCATTTATCATGCATGATTGATAGCTGTAAATATAATTATATAACCACCAATTTTCGTCCACCAAATTGAACCTTATCCGTTCAGATATAAGGAATTAAATTAGCCTCAAATCGCAATGCAGCTTTATATCGACTCCCTATCAGAGTTGTCCAGCGAAGTGTGACCTCCTCAAAACAATGCTAAACATAATCCGCAAAGGTAAACAAAACTAGCGTGTCTCCACGACAGACCAATTTGTTTTGGGATGCAATTATGTTGACTCACTCGAATTAAGATAGCGCTTTCCAAACGAAAGGTGTCGGCCAATTATCGTCCGCTCGTTGAGGCAATTATAATCTTTTTGCTGAAGCCCCGTTACCTGAGCTTAGATGCTCGGCAAAAACGCAGCGGTCGCAGTCTGAGGGCCCACATCGCGCCGGGTGGACGTCATGTCTCCACGATTCGTTATCGCCTTGCTGGTTATAGTCTGCCTCTCGAGGGCAGCAGCCAGGCCGGTGCGGAGGACTCTGAACTTCAATATGTTCGTGCTGAAGCCGCGGCAGGATGAGCCGGAGCGTTCTATACTCGCTACAGAAGGGCTGTCGCGATTCGGTCCTATTTTGGAGTATTTGGTCCAACGAGTTCAAGGCCTGATGTCGGTAAGGTTGCCACCAGACGCTGGATATTATTCTGAAGCGCCAGTGGACGCGGATAATGAAGTCGATGTGCAAGAGTCGAGGATGCCGGGAGTCCCCGGCGTGGTTGTGAGACCGTCCCGGACAAAACCGGGGACATATGAAGTGGAAATTGACGTGGTGGTCGACGATGGGAAACCCACGATGGAAGATACACAGTGAATTTACGTGATAAGCCCGCATTTAACTAACGATTGTATTTTTATTCTTGCCATAATTTAAGACGATTAAATTATTTTTTTTATAATGTTATTAATTTTATTTTAAAAATCTTTTTGCAATCAAACTTTCTTAAGACTTTTAAAGGCACTTCTTAGAAACTGTTTAATTGATATTTAACTCAAAACTAAATTAAGGTACCTATAACATGTAAATTTTTGCCCATGATTCAAATAAAATCAATCATTCAAATATAAAATCGTATTTTAGGTGAATCCTAGAAAAAATTGCACCTAAAATTACTTTACCTGCTTTTTAAGTTGACATTTTTATTTATCTTTAACACAGCATTCATTGATTTACTATAAATTTTGAAAAAGACATACCTATAGTTTTTTTATAGTACAATTTCCTATCATAATAAACAACCTTCTTATAACGCATTTTCATTCCACACAATAAGCTTTTACATTATTATTACGATTACTTACAGTATTGACTTTCTTGGTGCCAATGTGAAGGGATAATCGAATGTATTTAATACTAGCTTTCCGCCTGCGGCTTCGCCCGCGTTTTCAAAGAAAAACCCGCATAGTTCCCGTTCCCGTGGGATTTCCGGGATAAAACCTAGCCTATGTTACTCGTGGATAATGTAGCTTTCGAATGGTGAAAGAATTTTTAAAATCGGTCCAGTAGTTTATGAGCCTATTCATTACAATCAAACAAACAAACAAACAAACAAACAAAGTTTTCCTCTTTATAATATTAGTGTAGATTTTTCTGCATATTTTGGAAAAAATTTATGAAATCCTTTCAATTTAATGTTTTTTTTAAATTAACTCTACATTAACTAATGTAATGTTTAAATATTAAAACCAGACACTACTGAGAGACAATAATGAAGTGCGAAAGATAATTATTATATTTTTCCGACCATATAAACATACAAACAAGTTTACATCAAAAATGTATATATTATATAATGTAATAAAACCCTGCGCTAATATTAGTAATAATTTTATCAATTTAAAATAGATTTACACCATAAATTATTATAACTAATAAATAAATAAAATAACAAGTTTGCAAAACTATTTTTGTTTTCATAAAATATAGTCTTAACGAGTTTCTTACTACAGTACCTAGGTATTAATCTTAGAGGGACATTTTTATCCCTCAACATAATGATACTTTTTAATGATACAGTCATTAGTAAGCAGTTCTAATCAAAATTCCAAGATAACGTTTTTATAAAGATGCTTCAACTAATTTTTATAATAATACAGGATTGTTGTATGTTTATGGCTTATTTATATTCAAGGATATTAATAACATTTGTAATGAAGAATATAAACGACGTAAATACTAGTAAAACAAAATATATAAGGGCATTTTAATGCTGTTTATATTACATTTTTTAATCTGATAATTTATGAACTGCCGAACTATCTACAGACTTAGTTTAGCTTTCATAGTAATTTAATAAGAACTCGATATAAATTCAAGCAATCTAGAAATGTAGCGCTTAACGTATCGCGTTTCTTTTCCAATACAGTTTAGTAATAAGTAGTATTATATTATTTTATGATATTAGTATGTATTTCGATGGTTACCTATTTTCGCAATTAATTTATAGCCCACACATTCGTCGTACTAGCCTTTTAGAAATGTAACTAAGCTTTCCTAAAAACATTTGAAATGTTAGTAATTACTCAATATGCCGGTTTGGAAACGTTTTTTACAAAATTACCAGCTTCATACAATTATATCAAGAAACATTGTCATCGACGTATAACCCCAAAACAAATATATCCTACTATCCTATCCTACTAATATTATAAATGCGAAAGTTTGTGAGGATGTGTGTGAGTTTTTTACTCTTTCACGCAAATACTACTGAACCGATTACAATGAAATTTAGCACACATATACAGGGTAACTTGGATTTACACATACCTAGGATAGGTTTTATCTCGGAAATCCCACGGGAATGGGAACTATGCGGGTTTTTTCTTTGAAAACGCGGGCGAAGCCGAGAGCGGAAAGCTAGTATATCATACATTGTTAATTTTTGTGTATGATATTTCCTATAGGATGTTTCCTAATAGACAACAGGCATGATTATTACAAACAGAAGATTTCCAATCCAGCCAAATCTTTAATTTTCATCCATCATTCCTTTCGCCAGACTCTGTAACTGAAACGCTATTTCTGATTTAAATTAACCGTAATGATAACACTGTCAGTACTATAACTAGACCTGTCAAAACCTAAACGCCTACACAATTACGCATTAAGGTTTATCTAGCTCAACGAGCATTATTAACACAGATGCCTCAATGTCTGCCTATGCATTTTAGACTTTGGTCACAATGCAAGCGATAGCGATTTTATATTAGTGTTCATTTCTCTTAGAGGTTTATAATTTGAGTTATGAAACTTTAAAGCCCCGTTTTATAACATCTATACAAGTGTTAAAATCAAATACAACAAAATTGAATAAAAATATTAAGGATAAGCTGTGTTAATAAAAAAGTTAACAACTTTGCAACTTTGTCAACCAGCTGTTGCTTCATTGTATAAAATAAAGGGGGCTCTAGATGTACTTAAAAATGTTTATAATTAGCAAATTAATTAAAAAAAAACTGAAAAATCTGTGGTGAAAATTTGCAAAGATTCTATAATAGACTACAAGCCCGCATAGGACAAAAATATGGGTCAAATGAACCACCAGGGGACATATCTAGAACGATAGCAGAGCAAAAAATAATAAGATTCATCACTATGCCGTCACTTGTAAGCTGTCCAACTGAGTGCAGATGAGAATTGAAAAGTACAGGTAGACTCGGTAAATTTTGGTCATATATTTTTGTACGGCATTCTTAACCATCGATAGATCCATTAAAAATAATAAGAAACCGCTCAGTGCCGTACAAAAATGGTGGTCCACCAAGTCGGAATTTTTATTTAATTTCCGAGAGTTACCGGGGGTAAATTGGGTCATTTGACCATGTACGGCATCTGTGTCATACTATTGCTATACTGCTTTTAATCCATTATTCCGCAACGCCGTACAAAAATTATGGGGACAAGGGGAAAAAATCGAGAGTTGTAATCCCCTCTCTTTCCCCACTCCAGGGGGTCATTTGACACAACACGAAATAAATTTATTTTTAAAGTATTTTATGCATAGATAATATTTTTTCATGTGCCGTACATTTTCGTTGGTTCAAAGGGGAAAAATCTGAAAAAGAAAAAAATCCATATAACGAAATGTTTGCTTTATATTTTTATAATAAAATATAAATATACATTAATATTAAGAAGCTCGAGGTGGTTAATTATCACCTTGGAAAGTCGGAGTCAGGTGGAATGGACTCCGTTAAATTGATGAACTAATAAAAAAGCTATGAACGAAAAGATGTGAATTATATGCAATCAGTCAATGAATACAGGTAAAGTCACAAGCAAATGCTAGTAATATATACATATTCAAAATGTACAAGTAAAGCGCTTTCAAATGATACCAAACACTGCATATTTATCTTAACTTTATTTTTTTACTCTGTATGTTTTGTCCGCTAGAGGGCGCCACATTAGATTTTGTGAAACCCCATATAGCCTTTAGCTAGCTGGTCGCTGGTTATCCAGTGAACAATTCAGACGCTTCTAATGATATGTCATTCGTCGAATTCTGATAAGTAGTTTAGAAGTTACGAGGGAATAGATGAACATACATACATGACCTGTAAACAACCATAACCCTCCTTTTGCTTTGCCGTAGTTGGGTAAAAATATGTTAATGCCGTACTGTATCAAATGGCCATAAAGCACCCTTAAAATTGTAGCTTTCGTCGCTTTCATCAGCCTAAAAGATGTGGTCTGCACAAAAATGTACGGCATCGTTTTTTCCTAAT
Organism: Colias eurytheme; assembly: GCA_907164685.1. Taxonomy (NCBI): domain Eukaryota; kingdom Metazoa; phylum Arthropoda; class Insecta; order Lepidoptera; family Pieridae; genus Colias; species Colias eurytheme. The sequence continues at coordinate 3,274 of CAJQZN010041025.1, read as the reverse complement.
TTATCTATGTTAATACTATTTAAAACAACGGATAAAGTGTAGAAAACTATTATATTTCATTAATCTACGATGTTTAAACTTTAACAAAATTTCTGGTTTTGCATTTCTCTATAACTTTTTTTAGAACGGTTTTTTGAACGGCAATACTATACAACAATTGAATTTTACAATATCATGTTAAAAAAAAAGTTCCCGTACAGGGTCAAATGACCTTACAGCTCTTTATATCAAGAATTCGATGAAATTAAGATGATTATTGGTATACATTTAAAAGAACAATTATTTTTTGACGGCATTGCTTTTAATAGTACTTTTGAGTGCTAGATAATGTTTTGGAACCGAAGCCGTACTTAGTCAAATGACCCCCTGGAGTGGGGAAAGAGAGGGGATTGCAACTCTCGATTTTTTCCCCTTGTCCCCATGATTTTTGTACGGCGTTGCGGAATAATGGATTAAAAGCAGTATAGCAATAGTATGACACAGATACCGTACATGGTCAAATGACCCAATTTACCCCCGGTAACTCTCGGAAATTAAATAAAAATTCCGACTTGGTGGACCACCATTTTTGTACGGCACTGAGCGGTTTCTTATTATTTTTAATGGATCTATCGATGGTTAAGAATGCCGTACAAAAATATATGACCAAAATTTACCGAGTCTACCTGTACTTTTCAATTCTCATCTGCACTCAGTTGGACAGCTTACAAGTGACGGCATAGTGATGAATCTTATTATTTTTTGCTCTGCTATCGTTCTAGATATGTCCCCTGGTGGTTCATTTGACCCATATTTTTGTCCTATGCGGGCTTGTAGTCTATAATTGTTCTTATCATTACATCATCACACTGACAGATAATAATATGTGAAGTTTATTTTTTTTGCTATTCCATGCCGTTGTATAATATCTTTTTTATGTTCTGTGTATAATATGATTAATTTATTTGCAATTGGTACAGTCATACAGATTTTATCTGTTTTAATTAAAACTATCAATAAGTGCTTTTATTAATGTTATTTCTATATGTACAGTTCACAGCAGCGTGCAACAAAAATATGTTGTTCTTAACGTTTGTACATGTTTTTTCGATAAATTTAACTTCAAAGAAATATTCGCTAATCGCTACAAAGCTCACAGCCTAAGAGCTAAATACGCAAGATAATTGAATGGGCTTGTTTAACCGGCACTGTAAAATTGTATAGCCGAGAATTTAACCTGAATCTAACTGCACTGAATACCGTTATTCATAATTCAGTTTTCTGCATTAGGTATACCTTTAACGCTTTTGAAGAAATATTAGGTGTATGTACGTAATTCGTTTCAGAAGCTTTATTTTTATTTGGTTTGCCAAAAAGTCAAAATTAAGGATCCTTGAAACTCCAAATTTAAACAAAAAGTAATTTTTATTTTATTGTTTCCTTGTAGAACATTATTAAAAGAAAAGAGGTCAAGCATGATTTCATATGATTGTTGATTAGGCAGCAGCAGCATTGAATCATCGTCTAAATATTAACGATTATATGGATGGGTCTGAAATAATTTTTGCCTCTTTTATGTTTCCAATCTCAATTTTGTTTTTAAAAATCTCCGGACTTACATTGAAAGTTTTGTCAGAATTTATAGTAGATGCTACAAATGGTGATTGATATAAGGCTACTCTTGGTAGATCACCTGCTATTTATTTTCTTAATTTTCTTACTAAAAACCGCTATTTAATCAACCCACTTTATTTGTTTCTCACAACGACTTAGCACTCTAGAATTAAAGTGAACTTGACCGACTTTAAAATGAGTTAAACAGTTAATAACATGATTGTTTCACATACATTTCACTATAGTAAACCATCAGCACAATAATTGGACATTTTAATGATAATACGATTTCAATTATGTTCATTATGATTCATATTGATATGAAAGTAGGGCTCTCAGTTTTAACTGAGAACCCTAGCGAGCCTAGGATCGATTTTGTATGATTAGAATAGCAAGTTATTGCTAGAATAGCTAGTTATTACAACAATTTAATACAATATACAGGGTTTCTTGTAAAACACCAGCAACCTCGCAGGACAAGATAGCTAACATCATAAGTAACAACATTTGTTACAATAATTAATTACATGCATTTATAAACGCCCGACACCACCTTTCATACTTCGCGTAATTACAGATTAGAAAGACAATTTGTCATAATTAACGAAGAAAGTGGGCAAGGTCGGGTCCTGTCAGTGGCACAGGTGACATCAGCTATGCATAGCAATACGTATGCGCACACGCATCGCTTCCTGAGTACACATTATACCTTCGCAGGTAACGGGCCTATACGAAAACCTAATAGACGATATAGTATAAAAGTGTCGTCCGTGTGAACCGTATCATTGTGACATTTGTTTTTTTTTTTTTTGACAAAAAAATATTCGAAAATAAAATTAAAAAGATTGGTTAAGAAACAAAGCGTTAGAAGAAGGGCTAATCTAAATAAATTGAATTGGGCATTCAGTGATTTAACATAAAAAGCAAAATAATTAAAAGACGAAGTTTTCTTCAAACGCTCCGAACTATTGAAACAATTCCATGCATTAAAAACCAATTAAGACCAATATAAACGCCAAAATGATGAATATTACGACACTCAAGATGATGCTGTTAATACTATTATGCGGTTTTGTGGAACCAGCACCGCTGCATATGCAGATGGGGCATATGCAATATCCTTTGATGCCCATGCCGAACTTGCAGCAAATGGTGGAATTGCAGAGGTTGCAGGCGAATCCGTTCTCTATGTAAGTACAAATACTGTCGATATTCCTGCGTACATTTGTTTAGTAACATTTGGTGTTGTTAGATTTGAAATAGAAGATGTAGAAACAGCTGTGGTACATTAGATGTGCGATAGATTTTATTATTTAGCTAGTAAAGTATAAGTATATCTTTTTTGTAACATACTTATATTAAAAATAATTAATCAAATTATTTAGTATTAATACTTAAATAACTGGAAAATCTGTATCTGATTTATTCGTGGAACAAAAACGATATAAAATCGTATATCCATTAGTTCAAAAAAATCAAATATGGATAAATTATGATAAAATGGAAAATTATGGAAGTATGTGGCATAATTAACCGCTATTAAACAGATTAATATGATAAGGGCGTGATTTAAATATTCCATCCTTGTACTAAAATGATAACCTCTTTAAATAAAATCTCCTTAATAAAATCTCTTTGTCCTCCTCTTTAAATAAAATCTCTCAGGATTTAAATGGTATAT
>CAJQZN010041023.1:33594-83405 GCA_907164685.1 Colias eurytheme | reverse complement strand
GCTGAGTCACTTCAATATAGCTTTTCACCCAGTTTTGCTTGCGTTTACCTTTACGAAGTCTATTTTTACTTTCGAGTATTTTTTTCCTAATTATAATCTTAAATTTTAATATACGTACCTAATAATAATTCTAAGTATTGTTTTCCCAATAATAATCTTAAATTTTAATATATTAAAAAATCTGTCCGTTCCATTTTAGGCCAAAGATCGTGTTAAGCATTGCCCTGTCGTCAGAATAAAAAGCTGAAGTGAAAATTAAACTATCACTACATAGTATAAAACAAAGTCGCTTTCTCTGTCCCTATGTCCCTGTGTATGCTTAAATCTTTAAAACTACGTAACGGATTTTGATGCGTTTTTTTAATGATAGAGTGGTTGTCGAGGAAGATTTTAGTAGTTATTAGGTTAGACAAAGCGAGCGAAGCTGTCTGCGGACGCGGTTCTATCGAATACCTGCGTTCCCGTCAATACAGCCAGCGGCACGGCGGAACACAGTGGAGTTTAGTCGGTAGGTCCCTGCAATCTGCAGGGTGAGTCCGACATAACCCAGGGCCCTTTGGTATGCTTAAATGCATTCTCCACTTTAAAAAAAAGAAAAAAAAGGCAAGTGAAGCTGCGGGCGTAGAGCTAGTTAATTATAATATTAAATATACCTCTAGTATAAAGCAGCAGCAATCAATCATATAATTTCGCCTTGACCACTTAAATCTTTAAAATTACCTGAGTTTATTTATTAGCCTACTAGATTAAAGAGAGCTTCCAATAACAATGCTTCAAAAATTATTGTTCCGACGATGGATTAATGTTTTCAAGGTTACTATAAAGGCCAAAGACGTAATTTATTTTATAAGAAAGCGTATTCTTTTAATAATATTGACTTATCTTAATAATATCCTTTTTAATTTTACATTGTTTTAATTTTTTAATCTCATAATATTCTCCTGATAAAACCTATTCATCATTTATGTAATTTTAATTTATTAAAATAAAGTATGATTGATTCGGATCATATCTATCTGCATTAAAAATTTACCAAAATTGGTTTTTAAACGTTAATAACGTATCATTTAAACTTTTGTTAATTAGTAAAAATATTCATTTCATAGAAATCTTGCTATTTTGGATTCTATGATTTAACTACTATTAATATTATAAATGCGGAAGTTTGTGAGTATGTGTGTGTGTGTTTGTTACTCTTTCACGCAAATACTACTGAACCGATTACAATGAAATTTGGCGCACATATACAGAGTAACTTGGATTAACACATAGGATAAGTTTTATCCCGGAAATCACACAGGAACAGGAACTATGCGGGTTTTCCTTTGAAAATGTGGGCGTAGTCGCGGGCGCAAATCTAGTTTTTTTATATTTCTATAATATAATATTTTTAATATACCATAGTCCATAATATTTAGTCATTAGTGATTTAAGGCATATTCTATTCCATCGCTAATTATTTTCTAGCCTTGAAGTCTTAAGAATTGACTCTAAAAATAAACCGTTTTGAGTGACCAATTCGTTAAAATGTTTGCTTTTTAATCAAGGTAATATAATGTGTACATTATGAATTAACTGTTTATTAGTTTGGAATTATACAAATAATTTTAACTTCTTTTCATCTGTTGTGTTATTATTATGTAATTGATATTAGGCACTTTAAGAGCATGGTGTTTGTGAAGCTTAAAAGGCCGTTGATAATATATTTTTAATTTTTATCTTGTAAACATATCTTAGATTTAAAAGTAAATCGGTACCAAAATATATTGATGAAAATGATAATGTTTTTCGTAGTTTTGAAGATTTCTAAGAAAGTAAAAGACTGACCTAAATGTACTTTTTGTTTTAGCTACTGTATTGTTATCATTAAATACTTAAATGAAAACACATATAATTTATTGAAGAAGAAGGAACTTCGTCCAATTACTTAATTGATAAATAATCTTATATATAAAAATGAATCGCAAAATGTGTTGGTAAGCGCATAACTCGAGAACGGCTGAACCGATTTCGATAATTTTTTTTTTATTATATTCCTTGAAGTACGAGGATGGTTCTTACGTAGAGAAAACGTAAATATATACCACGGGCGAAGCCGGGGCGGACCTCTAGTATTATATACATTTGTCTCAGTGCTAAAGCTATAAAATAAATTGTTTCTGAAATTTTAATAACGCATTAAACAAGGCAATTTACTAAACGAAAGCGTCGCGGCCACATTACCTTCGCAATCAAAAAGGAATAAATCGATGCCTCAAAGGATTTAAAAAGTGAGAAATTGTTACGTTCAATGTTATGCTATAATTTAAAAAAAGTTTGGAAAATCCAAAAGTGCACGACTCATAATGCTCATTTAATTATGAAATATAAAAAAAAAAAAACTTATTGTAGTTTTCGTTTTTGCACGCCTCATAAGCGAAGCGTTGAGGTGGGTATTACTGTCACTTCGCGCAAAACATCTGATTTTTCACACTTAAAATGTCTTTATGTATCATACATTGCACTTGTAAGATAATACATACACACACATATTAAGAAAAAACACTATTTTTAACGTTCATGATATTTTTGATGTCATTTTTGTTATTTAAACTAGTTAAAAAACAGTTTAAAAAAGTTCTGTCTTGGACGTCCGTGTGTCTGTATGTGCGGATCCTTTTTCTTGTTAACACGATAGCGACCGAAATACTTTACTAATCGAGTCTTTTTTAGGGTTCCGTAGCCAACAGGGTTGCCAATGTGTGGGGAATTCCCCAAACTGTGGGGATTTTCAGCCCGATTGGGGAATTTGTGGGGAGAGCGTTGGTGTGGGGAAAATGCGGGGAATTTAGATATTTTGACAATTTGACATTTCTTGAACTGAAAATAGAAGAAATAAAAGTAAATGTTCCCCGTTATGTTATCGCATATTTTTATAAGTATTGTCTAGCCTTTTATATTGAACTGACTACTAACACAACAAAGTTTTTCGACTTTACTGGCACATTATTTCATTATGAATATCGATAGTGAATCCTTCAGAAGCTCAGCAACTAAAAATCAAATCACTTAAATCAGTGCTGCAGCAATTTCTGATTCTGGAAAATGATGTAACATCTCAGAATGTAGACAATGCACGTAGACGATGCAAGTAGGCGCACGGTTATTTCTCAACGTAAGATATTGACGTGACATACCTGATACCATAGACGAGACTGTCCAACGAGACTACTTAATGATTTAAGGGTTAGTTTAAGGGTCTCACGTATGTCGACTAGAGAAGAGATAAAGAAGAAAGGTGATGTTTAAAATTCGAACCAACAAATGACTTGCAAAAAAAATATGCCGCAAAGTAGATGCAGATGTAGAGCAGTAATTACATATGTTTACGTTTATCCTTCTAATATAATAAATGCGAAAGTTTACGAATGCGAAATAGTACCTATCTACTACTGAACCGATTACAATAAAATTCGGTATGACGGTAGCTGAAAATCCAGAATAAGACAGGCTACATTTTATCCCAGAAATCCCACAGGAACGGGAACTATGCTGGTTTTTCTTTGAAAACGCGAGCGAAGCCGGGTGCGGAAATGTAATTTCGAATACATAAAAGTACCTATTTGGATTTAAATTCTTATTTCTATGAAATCGTGTGAATATGGCTTTTATTTCACTGTCTGAAAACGTGTGGGGAATATGTGGGGATTATCGATTTTTTATTCCCCAAAATTGGGGATTTTCGGTTAGAGTTTTGGGGAATCCTGACTTCGGACGTTGGCAACGCTGGTAGCCAAAATGGCAAAAACGGAACCCTTATAGTTTCGTCATGTCCGTCTGTCCGTCTGTCCGTCTGTCCGTCTGTCACAGCCGATTTACTCGGAAACTATAAGTACTACAGTGATGAAATTTGATGGGAATATGTGTTGTATGAACCGCTACAAAAATATGACACTAAATAGTAAAAAAAAGAATTGGGGGTGGGGCCCCCCATACATGTAACTGAGGGATGAAATTTTTTTTTTCGATGTACATACCCGTGTGGGGTATCAATGGAAAGGTCTTTTAAAATGATATAAAGTTTTCTAAAAAACATTTTTCTTAAAGTGAACGGTTTTTGAGATATCAGCTCTCAAAGTCGTAAAAAGTATGTCCCCCCCCCTCTATTTTTATAACTACGGGGTATAAAATTCTAAAAAAAATAGAGGTGATGCATGCTAATTAACTCTTTCAACGATTTTTGGTTTGATCAAAGTATCTCTTATAGTTTTTGAGATAGGTTGATTTAACTGTAATTTATTATATTTGCTGCTACGGAACCCTTTGTGCGCGAGCCCGACTCGCACTTGGCCGGTTTTTTTCTCTTACGCTTGAGTATGCTCAGGAATAGAACCCTTTCATTTTTCAGGGTCTGATTCGATGTGGTTTAATTGTTATTAAATAAACAAAAATAATAATTAATAAATATTTATTAAAAAAAAATTATGAGGCGTGCACTTTTGGATTTTCCAAATTATTTTAAATTTATTAATTGCAATTAAACGACACTGAATTAATTAATCATTCGCATTCGTCCTACAATCGTCGATTAGAATACATATTTAAAAAAAAATTTAACGCAAATGATGGATTTTTTCACAAGTTATAGTGTTTTCAGGTTTCACACATGACGGACAGGAAAATTTTTTGACCTATTTCGGTGTTTTTTTCCAATTCTATTGAAGTTAATCAATTTTTAAAAAGTATGGGATTAATCTCCATTAAATTATCTCGACAATAGTATGCAAAATATCTTGATTCCGTGAACTAACAAGGCTATAATAATAAGAATAGCTGCAAAAATGAGGCGAAAAAAATTTTTCGATCGTAAAGCACTCTCTGATGCTTCGCATCATGAGTCGTGCTATATTGTTTTCCGTAGAATTATGTTCATACTTTTAAACTTAAGTTTCTAACTTTAAAGTTTGTAAAAATAACTTAAATTTGAGAATTTGTTTTCAAGTTCATTAGTTTGTTGAGAAAACAAATGAATCTCTATGGCTGATTTACGGAAAATTATTTCACCGATATAGAGATACATTATTATTTCTTCTATAATCAGATTTCTTATAAGGGATAGAAATCCCCGGTCTCCTGACGAGTGGTAAACTTGGTTAACAACGTAATTTTCCTTTTAAATGTTTCTTCTTTCTTTTAAAGTTATTTTTAAATGAGACATACGGAACCAATACTAATTAATTTCTTGCTGAGATCATGTACATATATATTAGTACTAGGTTTCCGCCCGTGGCTTCGCCCGCGCAGTCAAAGAAAAACCCGCATAGTTCCCGTTCCCGTGGGATTTCCGGGATTGCGTCATTTTCCCGGGATAAAAAGTAGCCTATGTCCTTTCTCGGGTATCAAAATATCTCCATACCAAATTTCATGAAAATTGGTTCAGTAGTTTAGGCGTGATTGAGTAACAGACAGACAGACAGAGTTAGTATATTAGTATGGATGCATTTTTGCACATTCTCTGCGAATGACGTCAATACCAAGCTTCTTTGAAGTCCTTTGCTATCAGTGAGTTAACAAAGCTTTGCAAATTCACCGTTTTGACACGTTTGTGATGTTTTGGGTTCTCAAAACGCCTTTTTAAGTCTTTGAACAGTGACACAAGGAAGATATAATATTGTGCTTTACCGAATATCCGGGTAAATTGTTAGGGCGTAAAATAATATAAAAAATAAAAATCATATAAAAACCTAAATGGTATAATATACCAAGAAATGTTTATTTTTACCCGACTGCCAAAGAAGGAGGGTAATGTTTTTCGAGTGTATGTAAGTATGTATGTATGTCTTTTCCTTTGTGACCACCTGTAGCCTAAACGGCTTGATGGGTTTTGATGTATGAGGTATCGTTAGATTTGTCTTGATTACGGGAGTGTCATAGGATACATTTTATCCTAAAAGTCCCACGGGATAAAGACATAATAATATTTTTTCTAAATTTCCCTTTAAAAAAATATGTATGCGTGTGCAGTCGGGTATTTTGTTTTTTTAATAATAATTGCTTGTTTAAATAGTAGTAGTCTAGAATAGTAACTATGTCTTAGTCTAAATTTAGATAAAGATGATCTTTTGAACGTGATATAATGACGAAAATATGATGTAGGCCCTACTTATAAAATGGAGAATGTTTTAAAACTTTATTATTTTTAAATAATGTGAGTCATTGAATTTCTTGAAATTAACTGTTCCAGCGTATCTTTGTTCTACCATATCGATATGTAGAAACAGTACAAAAATAGTAATTCTGTATATATCTAATCGCTTTATCATTCGTATAAAATTGACGCATCACAAGATCAAAATAGGTATCAACGTCACACGTTATGGTAAACAATTGCGATGATAAAAAATCTATTGACAGTCTGTCGATACATGGATGTATCTTTTGATAGGAGATAAAATTCTCAATGTTGTTAGTTTTATTGTTGGATGAACATTGGATCAGCAGGCTTTAGATGAATCATTGTTATAATTTCTTTGTATCTACGGAAGTAAATGTAACTCAAACATTTATTTGTTAAATGAGACTTTTTCTAGCATTGTTTAATCGTCTTAATACAGATTTACTATTGGCTCGGAAAGCAGTTTGGACGGAGAAGAGGCGGCAGAAAACTCTGTAGTTCTCTTTTAAAATCTTATATTAAGTAACTGTGGTATAAATGGCTTGAAAATGATAAGTTAAATGATTGCAAACGTTATGATAAAATGGATATTCCAATTAAATAATATCTTAGAACAAAGTTGTTGTGAAGGCGTGTCGAAAAAATGTTTTGGGATTGGCACAGTTGTCTTATGCAAATGAACAAGTTACAATTTTTCATTTATATGATATAGAAAAGATGGTAGAGTCTTTTATTTAAAAACTAGCGGTCCGCCCCGGCTTCGCCCGTGGTACATATGAAAAATAGATGTTGGCCGATTCTCAGACTTACCCGATATGCACAGAAAATTTCATGAGAATCGGTCCACCCGTTTCGGAGGAGTATGCAGACTAACATTGTGACACGAGAATTTTATATATAAGATTTAAACAATATAAAAAATTCAAACTACCTATATTTAAATAATTAGTAGATTTAGTCAAAAAGCTCGATGATAATAGTTTACTGACTCTCTATAGTGCAGGATATTGACTATATAATATGTATATTATATTATATAAATAGTACATAATATGTGTATATATGTACTACTAGCTGTTGCCCGCAGCTTCGCCTGCGTGGAAAAGATAAATTTACATGATACAAATTTTCATCCCCTATTTCACCCCTTTAGGGGATGAATTTTCTAAAATCCTTTCTTAGGGGACGCCTACGTTATGACATCTACCTGCATGCCAAATTTCAGCCCGATACGTCCAGTGGTTTGGGCTGTGCGTTGATAGATCACTATATCAGTCACCTTTGAGTTTTATATATTATATAGATTTGAGAACATGTCTACTATTGAACGTTCAGAAAGCTTTTGGATTGCGTCTGTCACGTACTACGACGATGTTATATTATGTACCTACATAATATACTTCTAAACCATTTTGCAAGCAATTGAATGGAAACTTATTGGGCCGTTATAATATAAACGATGGTCTTTAAAGAAAATGTTTCCACGGCTACTATAGTGCTAAAACTATGGTCATTATTAGTATAGTAATAATAATAGTCAATTGGTTTTAAGGTTATTGCTTTACAGTCTGGTCTGAAAATACACGGTCTATACCAAGATTATATTTTTATAGCTTTTTTATCTTATACTTCACTTGAAAGTATCAGAAATATACATTTTACTTCCCTTCCTAATATAGAAATAAATAATTCATTCCAAGATCCAGAAACGACAAGATGTTTGTGACTAAACATATTTCAACTTACATTGCTTCTTCCGCGAATACATTATTTATGCATTTAAACCTTCGCAAACAGCAATGGTATTTACCATTGCTGTTGTAATGTATTTACATTTATTTATACTAATATTATAAAGCTGAAGAGCTTGTTTGTTTGTTTGAACGCGATAATCTCGCGAACTACTGGTACGATTTGAAAAAAACTTTCGCTGTTAGATAGCCCATTTATCAAGGAAGGCTATAGGGTATATAATATCATCACGCTAAGACCAACAGGAGCGAAGCACTGCGGGTAAAACCGCGGTGCACAGCTAGTTTGGAATAATCACAGCGACGTTAATTATTGCTGTATACGAGTTATGCACTGAAACGTTCTTGAGGTAAAGTCCACAAGAACTATAGTAAATTCCAGAATTTCTAAGTTCTTATGTTTGCTGTTTCTACTTCGATTAAATTTAATGTTGTTTCGCAGGTATAGTTGACGGTTAAACACATTTATTTCTCAAAAGTTTACATTTAATTCACTTATAGATAAATACAATTTACCATCAATCTGGATCGCTTGGCAAAGCAAACAAAAATAAGAACAAATTGATGTAGTTAGTCTCTATGAACATAAAAGTAACACACTTTTATTTTGCAAAATTTGAATGAAAATGTATTGGAAAATGACGTAGCAGAATGTGATATAAATGGTCTTTTGAAATTTGATTCATAGATGTCCCAATTTGTGTAAGCATTTTGATTTTTAAGGGGCTGGGACAGTCATGTAATGTGTCACCCCACGCTTGAATTTTAGGAATAAAAAGTAAAATACATATTTTACAAATAATATATTGTATTTTTTTTCTTGTGTTTAATTTCTAAATATATGTAGAATATTTTAGTTGACCTCTATTCTGAAAAAAATTAAGGACTAAATTGATATTTCAGACATAATTTCTTAGACATTTCAATTGTAGAATTGTATTTCAATTGCTTTAGTTATTATAACGAGGCTATAGAGATGGAATATCAATTATTGTCAATAATAATAATTCGTTGTGGTTGTATCTATTCCTAAGCTCTATTTAGGCTAGGTTTGTGTTTATTATATAATAAATATATTGTTGTTATTCGGTAGCTTTGTACTATGTATGTAATATGTACCTATAAATATATTGTTCGGTAACTAAGTAAACATCTACATATACTAGTATTAAAATATGTATATGTTACCGGCCAAACCCGATTTCAGGACAAACTAGTTTTGCTTAGGCTAAACTAGTTCCTCCTATACACGATCGGATGAACTGGTACAGCCTAGGCCAAACTAGTTCATCCTAAGACCAATAGGATAAATCAGTTCATGCTAGGCCATTTTTTTTAGCGCGTCGACGGAGCCCCGCACCTAACCTAACCTAAACCTAACGTATTTATTTTAGGATAAACTAGTATGGCCTAGCCTGAACTGATTTATCCTATTGGTCTTAGGATGAACTAGTTTGGCCTAGGCTATACCAGTTCATCCGATCGTGTATAGAACGAACTAGTTTAGCCTAGGCAAAACTAGTTTGTCCTGAAATCGGGTTTGGCCGGTAACATATATACAAGAAAGTTTTTATTTGTTTTAACCTAATTAGCTGCGAAACTACTAGACCGATTTGAAAAATTCTTGCATAAGTAGAAAACAAAATCATTCGTCACTCGTCAGTGATATAGTCCTTGTTTTTTAACTGGGGAAAATAGCTTAAACTCAATCTTTATTGTAAGGTATAAACTCATTGTCATATTATATAAAAGTAATAATCTATAGAATCAAATATTACTTAATACATCTTTTTTTGTTTCAGATGTAGTGAAGTGCAGTGTAATATGTAGTGAATAATGTGATAGTGATGTGATGTGCGGTTATATCGATAAAATGGGATGGCGGGAGGTTCTAGTGTTGTTGCTCATAGCTGGGGTTGCCAGCTCGCAAAATTGCAGGGGGGAAGAACCGAAGCCGAGGTCCTGTGAGAATTTGTGTGATGAACATGGCAACTGTAAGATTCGAGCTGCGTTACTGCTGCCTAGGAATACTTCGTTCTATGCGTCTTTGCATGTGGTAAGTTTTTATAAGTATGTGTGTGTTTGTGTCCATGGGCGTAGCCACGGTGGGGCAGGGTGGGGCACTTGCCCCACCCTGGCTCTGACCTGGGAGGTACCTAACCAAATCTAAAAAACGTAATTATCTAGGTACTGACTACAAAACTTAATATCCGTAAAAAAATTCTCACTCGAAAGTTGTCAGTCGTCACAAAAAAATGCGATCTAAACAAAAAGCTTCTATGTTACATTATTTAAACCACTTTTGGTGCCAGCAAAGGAGGGTAGTACTGTTACCCCATTATGTTATTGTGCAGTGCATTACCCCTGTTTTTATTTAGTCAAATTCGCACAAAATTTCCCATCCAATTTCACTTTTGTTTTAGGATAAGTTACTGACCATAAAAGCACAAAATGCTGACAGATCCAGGAGGAGCTACGCTCGCAATCTTACATAAAAGTTTTTGGCCGATATCTCGGAAACTATCCATTTTAAGGCAAAAAATATTGGTAATTTTTTGTAGGTAGTAAAATTTTACATCTTTTATACCTTGTCAACTTTTTGTAAAACTCCGTTTATTATTTATGGCCTATTTAATGAGCCCGTTAATCATCTTTGGCAAGTAACTCTTTAAATATTGGATTAATCAATGAAATGCAAAGGCATTAATATATTATACATATGAATTATCCATTTATTAAGATTACTTTATTTGAAACTTTTTTTCTAATGCTTTTTGAGTCATTTAACGTTTGGCGATAAATAGTAAATTTTAAGGTATGTTTAGGCCTATATATGTTTCGTATATATTTCGTACAACTAAATAATATTGATTAGTTATTTTATATTCGCATGCAAGAATAAAATAAAGGAAAATATTTTAAAAAATGTATTAAAAATTTTCTATCATTAAAAAAAATCAAAAATTTTGTCGTTTCGGAAACGGTGAAAATCCACTTGCATTGGAAATTTCTCCTTCGTTTTTATTACATCCTAAAAAAGCTTTTGGCCTGCCACGTCACCCGCCGAGCGGCGGCATTTCTACATTATACGTGGAACAACTCAAAAAATATGGGCACTAGAAAAAAAATTTCAAACAAAACTTGTAGAGAATAAAGTGACCTAAAAACTATGTACATACATGCATTTTATTCATTAATCCAATATTTTAACGATCAACCGGTTCATCAAATAGGCCATAAACTGTAAATAGTAAGTTTTACAAAAAAAATTACAGCGTATAAAATATGCGAAATTTTACTTTCTACAAAAAAGTCTAAACAACTTTTGCCCTAGAGTGGATAGTTTTCGAGATATCGGTCAAAAACTATAAGATTGCGAGCAAAGCTCCACCTGGAACTCTCTGCATTTTGTGTTTTTATGGTCAATAAGTGACATGAAATCGGAAGTGCAAGGTTTTGCTTTATTTACTGAGTTATTTAAAATGGTTTATTTTTCTATTTACATAGACCTATATTTTATGGTAGAAAGGAATCATATTATTGTATTAGACAGATAAACTATACAGGGTGTAATCGTTAAGTGTGCACAGGCGATTATTCCGTAACTATTGCAGATATCAAAAAACTTTAAACTGATATCGAAAGCCCTTTACCTAATGAGTAAAATGACAATAATAACTTTTTAAAAATATAACAGGAAATATCCAAAAAAGTTACATTAAACACTCCCATACATTGAATTTTCCATACATTTTGTGTTCAAAGCAAATGTTCGAAGTAACGTTCGTTTTGGAATACCATTGTATTCCACATCGAGCACTATTAACAGTTTCTAAATGAATTTTTATTAAAATATGCGAAGTAATTTAAGCAAAAATTCAAAAAAAGAATCAAAATTTTTCATATTACATGTTTAGGATAGTCATAACTCATATCTCATACTAAATGTATGGGAGTGTTTGGTGTAAAATTTTTGGATATTTCCCGTACATCAAAACCTACATAAGTATACTTCCCGTGAACACAGAGTCTTGAAATTTGGTTAAAAGCAATGTCTTATAGCACAGATAAAGGAAAAATTGCTAAAACATACATTTTAGAGTTACAACATAATAAAAAATAGATTTGTTCGGAGCCCTCGGTGCGCGACTCCGACTCGCACTTGGCCGGTTTTTTTTTTGCCCCACCCTGTGCCCATGACTAGCTACGCCCATGTTTGTGTCTGTATATGTTTGTGTGTATGGAAAGCGTATTATCTAGATTCCAGTTAATGTAATTTGTATGAAATTCAAAACAATTAGGCGTTTAACAAATAGTTTAAAAACTATTCTCACACTTATTATCAAGTGTTTTCCAAAAAATATGCATTAGCTTTAAAAATATAACTCCCCTCCGATACAGTTACGTGTAAAACGAATATAAAATTGCCAAATAACCTAGATAATTGTAATTCTATGCGAACGATCTCTAGATTTAAATCACTTATAAATAATAATCAGAAATGTATTTGCACAATTACCGCTAAAGACATAGAGTTACTATGTACTACGTACCTTTTTGTAACCTTTATGTATATATTTATGTTTTTGCACAATAAAGTGTTAAATAAATAAATAAATACGTACGTAATAATACCTCAATGGCAAAGATAAGTAAAACAAGTTCTTCAAATTCATACATCAATTATTATTCGAGTAGTCGTCTCGATTATAATCACATACTTGCGGATATTTTATAAATTAAAGACCCAAAAATACTTCTTTTGTTTTACTTACAGATTACACTCAGTATAACGTAGTAACAATTTAATTCCGAGTTTTCTCTAAAGAACAACAGCTTTTTCTTTTGGAATACGATTTAGCGGTTTCCCCGCGTTTGCTTTTTATGTTGACTTAATTTTTAATACCAGTGGAGCCGCAGGGATTTTATTTTTATTAAAGAGAAGTCTTTGACTTTTAGTACAATCTTTTAATGTATGAGCTTTTATTGTGAAGATTATTTTTATAATTGAAATTATTATAATGAAACGCTGTAATTATATTTTGAAATTATTGAAATACATGACGTTTACGGTATGTACAAATAATGGAGTATCTTCTCGGAATTTATTATTTTGTACTTTAATACAATTTAATAATACACATTGTAAAATTATATTACTAGTTTAATTCAAACTTAATTTGTTAATACGTAAATTTTGGTGTAATTAACGAATAGAGAGAGTAAGTTGAGATTAGTTTTGCCCGCGTTTGATTGAGATTGAAAACAAATTATAAATTATAGATGTTATAAATAAAAATATAGAGCGATAAAAAAGCCCATTTTATTACGGATGTAACGTTTATTTTCTCACTAGCTGTGCTCCGCGGTTTCGCCCGCATTGCTACGCCCCTGCTGGTCTAGCGAGATGATATATAGCCTATAGCTTTCCTCAATAAATGCGCTATCTAACACCGAATAAATTTTTCAAATCGGACCAGTAGTTCCTGAGATAAGCGTGTCCAAACAAACTCTTCAGCTTTATAATCTCTTATATAATAATATAAAATTCTCGTGTCACAATGTAAGTCTGCATACTCCTCCGAAACGGGTGGACCGATTCTCATGAAATTTTCTGTGCATATCGGGTAAGTCTGAGAATCGGCCAACATCTATTTTTCATATGTACCACGGGCGAAGCCGGGGCGGACCGCTAGTATTACTATAGATTTAATGTTGAACAATGCAATGTTTTTCATCAATTTAGAAAGAAAGAAAGAAAAATTTACTTAAGACACGACAAGAAAACGCAAATTGTTTTTCGTATAATATTGAAAAGTTACTGCACGTTTGTATTATAACTGTACATTTGTTTTTAAATCAGAGTGGAATAATTAAAATTTAATTAAACTATTCCTTTTTTACTTTCACTATAAGTCTAGTTAGGGGTTGAAGCACTTGTAGTAAGTTATTTCCTAATCATAATATTTAACCTTATATATATATATATATATATATACTAGCGGCCCGCCCCGGCTTCGCCCGTGGTACATATGAAAAATAGATGTTGGCCGATTCTCAGACTTACCCGATATGCACAGAAAATTTCATGAGAATCGGTCCACCCGTTTCGGAGGAGTATGCAGACTAACATTGTGACACGAGAATTTTATATATATAAAGATATATATGTTGAAAATTATGTACGAGAAAACTAACCCGGTTTGGTTTATTTTTTATTATAGGGTATATATCAACAAGCAACAAATTATTTAGGACGGAAATATCCCAAAGGAATATCCACAAGTTCAGAGCAATCTTGTTGCCAACAAGTTACGTTGTCTATGAATTTACATATAAAATTTACAAACGAAAAGTTGCTTACTTTGAGGAAAAGGTCTATGATTTTCCATGCCTTTGATAACAAAAGTTCTACAGATGCAAATTTCAAAACAAATTAGACGATTTTCCGTGATTTTGATTCTTAATGAATATTTAGAAAGATGTATATATTTCAGATAAAACATAAAGCTTCAGCTTTTACAGGGATAAAATAAAATTTAACTTTTTAACTTATGGTGAATAATAATAATCATTGCATAGCATTTACAGATACATATAACTCGTAGCACATTCGTAGCACGTGTAAGTTCTACGAATCCATACTAATATTATAAATGCGAAAGTAACTCTGTCTGTCTGTCTGTTACTCAATCACGCCTTAACTACTGAACCAATTTGCATGAAATTTGGTATGGAGATATTTTGATACCCGAGAAAGGACATAGGATAGGTTTTATCCCGGAAATCCTACGCGAACGGGTTTTTCTTTGAAAACGCGGGCGAAGCCGCGGGCGGAAAGCTAGTTATGTTATAAATTTAAAAGCTTGATACCTGAGTCGTCTTTTGAAGATGTTAAGTATTGAACTAAGTTCTGTGATGTGTAAGATACTGAGAATTTTCATTCTATTTTAATGAGGCTTACAAATGGACCATTTCTTTCGTAGTAGTGAATATACGATATATTATGTTCCTTCGCCCGCATTTTCAAAGAAAAGTTTGAGATTTCTGATATTAATACTATACTACGTTTTAATCCAAGTTATACTCTATGTGTATTCCAAATAATGAAAATCGATTCAGCAGTTTTTGCGTGAAAGAGTAACGAACATCCATACATACTCACTTTCGCATTTATTATAATAGTATGATATTATGATTAAATAAGTAGATAATTCGGTTTACTAACTAACTAACTTTATTCCCCACACAAATATTATACTTAGTACATATTAAAAAATATCGCACGCTTTTATAAAAATAGCGTATAATGGTTTGTCATTCACCAATCACTCATATACGCTCGTCCCAAAATGTCCTATGTAAATATTTATTCGGGTAACTCTTAAGTTGTGGAAAATAAGATTAGTTTGAACTATTGTACCCAGGGGGCTATTTCGTGTAAATAATTTTCCTTAGATAGGAAAGTGACCTTGCCTTTCATATATTTTGTAAAATATATTAAAACTAGGGGTCCGCCCCGGCTTCGCCCGTGGTACATATTTCGCAATAAAAAGTAGCCTATGTCCTTTCTCGGGTATCAAAATATCTCCATACCATGCAAATTGGTTCAGTAGTTTAGGCGTGATTGAGTAACAGACAGACAGACAGAGTTACTTTCGCATTTATAATATTAGTATGGATTACTAGTGCAGTGAATATAGTTAAATAATCTAATATCTTAAAACGCAGTTCTATTAAAAAAAAAAACTAGAAAAGAAGATATTTTGTGATTTGGAAATTAGTCTTTACAATTTCGTGTGTGTATTTTTGTTAAACAAAATATCACTTAACCATTTTATTAATCAATATAATTTTATTTTATTAAAATAGAACTAGAAGTTTACACGTATTAACAGCTAAAAATAGAGGTAACTATTTCTGTTAATTTTTTTTACGCCTTATGATAATAATATAATATTTCTTTATGTACTCTATTTAGTGCATGTAAAATTAAACATAATATAAGAAACTACTTAACAGGGAAACCTCCCTACAAATTATCACTCAGTACTTCCAATTTACACGAGGAAAAAGTTTAATTGGATTGTCGAGAAACTTAATTACAAGTGTCAAACACCTTCCCTTTCTTATCCCACTCATTCCGTAAAAAAGATCGGTAAATTAAGTACTTTAATCTATTTAATTTGGAAGATCAACAGGGAATTATGTAAAAGTATAAAGTACTAGAGGTCCACCCCGGCTTCGCCCGTGGTACATATTTCGCAATGAAAGGTAGCCTATGTCCTTTCTCGGGTATCAAAATATCTCCATACCAAATTTCATGCAAATTGGTTCAGTAGTTTAGGCGTGATTGAGTAACAGACAGACAGACAGAGTTACTTTCGCATTTATAATATTAGTATGGATTATGTACGTATGTCTATTGTAAATTATATTTAGTAGGACTAATAATAGGTTGAGTTTGTACTCCTACGAGATTAATGTGTTATTTATGTACGACTGGATTTCCGCCCGCGGCTTCGGCCGCGTTTTCAAAGAAAAACTCGCATAGTTCCTGTTCCCGTGGGATTGCCGGGATAAAACCTATCCTATGTGTTAATCCAAGTTATGTGTGCTAAATTTCATTGGAATCGGTTCAGTAGTATTTGCGTGAAAGAGTAACAAACACACACACACATCCTCACAAACTTTCGCATTTATAATATTAGTAGGATTAGTAGGATACTCGCTGACGCCTGTACTAGCATGCATCCATACTAATATTATAAATGCGAAAGTAACTCTGTCTGTCTGTCTGTTACTCAATCACGCCTAAACTACTAAACCAATTTGCATGAAATTTGGTATGGAGATATTTTGATACCCGAGAAAGGACATAGGCTACCTTTTATTGCGAAATATGTACCACGGGCGAAGCCGGGGCGGACCTCGAGTACTGAATAATGTTGTACGGATTAAAACTTTGAAATAGTTTTGCATACATATGGTTAGAAAGACTTGTATTCGAATTCATTACACTGACTTTAAAACAAAGGATATTTATATAAATTTGTAAGAATAGAAAAAATTCGATCACGAGGCGGGATTCGAATCAAACAAACAAACAAACTCTTCAGATTTATAATATTAGTATAGATTATTAAGTAAATTCTTGTCTTCATCCAGGTGGAGCCAGTCCTCCAACTAGCGGTGCAGTCAGATGCTGTGAAGGAGTTACTGCCTCCATGGCTCAGCTTCGAATGGATGACGTATGACGTCACAGACTGCGACGCAGCGTATGCTGTGATATCAGCCATTGATGCATACAATGACTGCGCTACGGTTTTCTTCGGGCCAGCTTGTGATTTTGCTTTGGGTAACTTTTAAATTTAATTCTTTTAAATCATCATCATCCTTATCACCATTACTGCAAAAGAACAGATGGCTACATTGAACCGATATATTTGACATGTGCTTAATAGAGTTAAACTACTTATATAGCAGTTTAAAAGGAAAATCTATATTATTTACCATGATTATTTATTTATTTATTTATTTACACTTTATTGTGCTGGCATACAAATTAATCCTTAAAATTAAAACTTAAAAACTAGTCCAGCACAGAAGGCGGCCTTATCACTTAAGAGTGATCTCTTCCAGGCAACCTACTGTGTGGAGTAATATTATGAAAGAGGAGGTAGGTAGGATTATCATCATGATCGTACTCGTTTATGATTGAAGTATATTGTTTAATTGAAAGTTTTGATATAAAGAGGTTTATATATCAAAATTAAATTTGATTTGTATGGAATGACTATATTATTTCCAATTTTAATTTTGTCAGCAGAGTTCTTTCGTATAGTTCCGGTAAAAAAATGTCCATGAACTAACCCAGAGCATGACCGTGTCAAATTCCATACAGATCCAATCAAGAATTTGCTTTATGGCGGCTCCACATTGTCGTCGTAAATCTCCGTGAACTGTAGGCGTACACGAGCGGACGGTTTTCGCGTTATTCACGTGCTGTTACTCTGGTAACAGGCGTGAATGCACGTGAATATCCTGTCTCACAGATGAGACAGAATTCGCGCCTACTTCAAGCGACGCGGCGTTCACGCATATTCGCTTTCAAGACCCAATAAAATAGAATTATAAAAATTGTAAATATAGAATTAAAGCGGGAGTGGCATTTAATAGCAGCTTCTACGCCCATTTCACGGCAGGTTTCACGAATGATCGCGAGCATTCTGTGAATGTAGAGGACATTACTTAAATATCATAAATTCGCGGCGTGCGCGAGAATACACGCACGCACGAATGTGTAAATGCACCATTAAAGAGAAGGAAACGCCTATTCATTCACAAACTTATTTATAGTAATCAGATTAGTTTTTACAAAACTATAAATAGAGAAGAGTAAGGCCTTAAGATGGCCTCTGCTTTAACTATTAATGAAAACGTGTAGAAGTAATCCAGTTTTAGGCTAATCAATAACAGGATTTAACCCTTATTCGCCCTTTAAGCCTTTTGCTAATAAACCCTACATTAATAGTGACATGGAAATGCTATTAATGGTTAAATACTAAATTTATATGTGTGAATGTTTTTTATAGCAACTTTATTTTAAACTAGCTTTCCGCCCGCGGCTTCGCTCGCGTTTTCAAAGAAAAACCCGCATAGTTCCCGTTCCCGTGGGATTTCCGGGATAAAACCTATATGTTAATCCAAGTTACCCTCTATATGTGTGCTTAATTTCATTGTAATCGGTTCAGTAGTATTCGCGTGAAAGAGTAACAAACACACACACATCCTCACAAACTTTCGAATTTTTAACATTAATTAGTAGGATATAGAGCTGTTAATCATTAAATTAAAGCTGGTTATTATGTAAAATCTCAATTTATACTTTAAATGGAAAAATTTTATCGAAATATTGAAGAAAATGTCTTTCTATTTTTTTTTATTACAATTTAACCTTCTTTTGAATAATAACATGCTTCTCTTTACATTCAATTGTTTTTTTTTAAGGAAGCCGAATTTGTCGAATGGTTAATTTTATATAGATACTAGCGGCCCGCCCCGGCTTCGCCCGTGGTACATATGAAAAATAGATGTTGGCCGATTCTCAGACTTACCCGATATGCACAGAAAATTTCATGAGAATCGGTCCACCCGTTTCGGAGGAGTATGCAGACTAACATTGTGACACGAGAATTTTATATATAAGAGATTTATTTGTTTATATTAAAGACTGTAAATTGTATGATATAAAATGTAATAAACAATAAAATAAATAAACAACAATTCTTTAGTTATTTTTCTCGCAGTATTCCAGGAAGTTTTCATCACTGCATCGTATACAATTACAGTATTGTGGAACACATGATATTTTCAGTAAACTTTCACTCAAGATATTATATTACATTCCGAGTAACGAATGTTTATAACACAACTAGCTGTGCCCCGCGGTTTCATCTGCGAACAAAACTACGAATTTCTTAAAATAGGCTGCCTATCCTTGGTTCTAGGTTTTTAACTATTATCCATATAAATTTTATCTAAATCGGTACTGCGGATTAGTCGTTAAAGTATAACAGTCAACAGAGAAGTTGAGAGTAGAGAAGTAAAATACGTATTAGTATGGATAAAATTATGTATCTCTCTCTCATACAATATTTAGTACTTTAATAAAATAAGGCAATTGAAGTTAATAATATTATTTAATCTTAGGTTAAGCTTGTTGCATGGTATGTTAATAAATATGTAGATATAAAATATATTGTAATATGATAATAATTCATATAAAAGACTAGATTTCCGCCTGCGGCTTCGCCCGCGTTTTTAAAGGAAAACCCGCATAGTTCCCATTCCCGTGGGATTTCCGAAATAAAACCTATCCTATGTGTTAATCCAAGTCTGCCTCCTCGGTACAGTGGTTGACGCGTGAGCGTAGAACCGAGGGGTCCTGGGTTCGATTCCCGGTGGAGACGAAAAAAAAAAATCTCGGTCTGGCAGGACACAGAAGGCTGATCACCTACTTGTCCCTAAAGAAAAATCGATCAGTGAAACAGATGTATGAATAATGCATCTGCCCCCTACCCCACTACGGGGACACGGGACTTCACTTTCTTTTTTATGTGTTAATCCAAGTATCCCTCTATATGTGTGCTAAATTTCATTGTAATCGGCTTAGTAGTTTATGCGTGAAAACTGAAAACCATAATTACAAACCTTTCCTCTTTATAATATTATTATAGAAATAGGTTTTATATACCTACTTATAAATAAAAGCATAATTTTTATACGAAGTTAAAGCACTAGTGTAGTAGCCAATAAAGACAGATTAAGGGCATATTTCGAATAACGTTACAATGATAAAAAGATACTTTTATAAGCAATAAAGGTCCCATAAACATTTTTATGTAGTTTTATTACGGTCAATGTATCTAATAATATCATTTTTCATATGCCTATGGCATTCTATGCTTTTACTATTTTTATTTATATTATTATAGTTTAATGTTTTTCAAGTGAACAATCCATACTAATATTATAAATGCGAAAGTAACTCTGTCTGTCTGTCTGTTACTTAATCACGCCTAAACTACTGAACCAAATTGCATGAAATTTGGTATGGAGATATTTTGATACCCGAGAAAGGACATAGGCTACCTTTTATTGCGAAATATGTACCACGGGCGAAGCTGGGGCGGACCTCTAGTAAGAAATATATACAAAAATAACGTTTAAAAATAATACAGCATAACTCCTAATATGAATCGAAATCATCGTAAAGTTGTCTTTCTTTACTTTCAGCTCTTTATTAAGTGTTCTTTATTATTTGTTGGAATATTAATGTTTCGTTAAAAATATAAGCAATTATTGTATTTATTTCATCACCAAAATAACATAGGAACATAATTTACATTATATAGGTAGGTATAATTAAAACAAATAAAACGCAGTGATCAGTATTAAGAAAATTTTATTTCAACAATGAATACATCCAATATAACAGGTTCAATATAAAATGAATGTTACATATAAAGCTCTTAGCAGCACTTCTGATTCTCTTCCGATTGTGTCGTATTTTCCCTTATATTTTCCTCTCTGGATTGAAATACGTACACATTTGTTCAAAAACAATTGTGCACCAAATGTTCCTCTCTAAAGAGATTATTTTGCTATGGTCCGTTGAGTTTCAAGCCTGAAATACAGGAAGAAGATATATTTATAACTAAAAAGTTAATTCGGCTATTGTGAGTTGAGTTTTGAGTTAGAAAAGTAGCAAGATCTTTTTAACTTAAGAATTTATTTTGCTATTGTTGAGTTAGAAGATTACTGATGTTCTATTATAATAGTGTAGTAGTTGGTTGGTACTAGTACCATTATCTAGATACTGCAGGATTCATATTGCGAAGAGAAAATTTTGGTTTGAATGAATGAATGAAAAATTATTAATTGTACACCTTAATATAGGACCATTTAAAACACATAATAACTTATTTATCAGTGTACAGAGGGCGGCTTTATTGCTGACAGCGATCTCTGCCAGGCAACCCAAACGACTAGGACAAATGCTGAGTATGGTGGACAGTGGTGCATAATAAATTAAAAAAGTGAAAGAAAGAAGTTGTTTTGTCTTGATTCTGCAACTATTTAATTCATTACACTATTGATAATCCACGAATTTTATTTTACAGAAGCTGGTACACGAAACTTTATCCATTTTCACAAGCTTTACATATTTTCTATAAAATTAAAAGAAAATTTAACCACTTTAAGATTTCATAACAAAACTTGACTGTGTGATCTAAAATTAATGATTTTAAAACAAAATTAATAGTCACGAACTATGACAACGAACTCATGCTTTTTGTATAGTAAATGCAGTGCTCATTTTTTATCGGTTGTCCATTATCTATTTATATTATGCATCTATATAATAATATTATATACTTAATATTAATTTATTGATGCTAATAAGCCAAAGAAAGCATTATAAATAAATAAAGCCTACGAATTGTCTGAACTAAACTCAATTTTGGGACTACTTAAAAAATCGAAAGTTCAGTTGGTCACAAACCCAAATAAAGAAATAAAAAAACAGTCAAATTGAGAACCTTTGTTTCGAAGTGAGTTGAAAACATATTGAAAACAACATAAACTAAAAACAAAGAACATTTCAGAGAGATCAAAAGCACTTTCGTTCAGACACCCTTGACCCAATTCTGTGTTTGCACGAATTCTTATGTCACTTCATTGAACACTTAACGGCTATTAACGCAGAGATTATGTTACCTAGGATAAATGTTTTCATTGCAATTTATATATTGTTATGCTAGTTTGAAGTGTTTTGAAAATGCTAACCTCAGATTTACTTATTACCTATGACAATTTCTATAGGATCAATTATTATTATAGTCTTATGGGATTACCTATGACAATTTCTATAGGATCAATAATTATTAAATCTATATATTGTTCAATTACTTGTTGAAACCTACTAGTTTGGTTAAAGGAAGCCTATGTGATTATCCAGATTATACTATATTTCTGTACCAAAATTACTTATCTGATGAAGTGTGTTCGATCGATGTTTTGCGTGAAAGAGTTATTCATCTATTTATCCCAATACCTATTCATGTAATCTCATTTAAACATATTAATAGGATAGTAGAATAGCATACCTAGTGTACGAACAAAAAAACGTATAATTATTATGAGTAGACATCGGATTATATGCATTTGCAAATGCATAAAACTCTCTAATTACGGCGTTAGTGCATATTTTAGCCTTTTTCCCCAATCGTTCATATTTCGTTATGTAACGGGAGTTTTGATTGGTCGACTAACCTTTATTAGCCAATCAGAACACTCAGCGAGTAAACAAACCCTATTTTGGCATGGTAAAATGGCGAAAAATTACAAAATGGGCTCCATTTTAAGTAAATTTTGAGCCATTCAAAATAGGGCTAGATTACCCTAAAACTTAAAACATGGGTTGAATTTCAAAAAAGGGCTAGATTTAGCCCGGAAAGGTCTAAGGTGGCAACACTGGGCTCGCGGGTGACAAACGTCACAAATTTGCGCTCGAAAATTAAGTAAAAATGCCTAATTGTATATTGGCACAAAAACTATACTAAATTTCATGAAAATTTCACTGTATTTGTACAATCTTTGATTTAAATATATAAAATAATAAAGGTTTTTTTGATTTTGTATTGTGCATATTTTAGGCATATCAGTCGTTTTTAGTGCATATTTCGGCCTTTTTTAGTGCATATTTGCATGCATATTTTGGCATTTTGTTAGTGCATATAATCCGATGTCTAATTATGAGTAATCTGACCCAAAACATAAGGTGACAAAGGATTTCACACAAAATTATAATGTATAGATTTCACAGCAGCTGTTCAACCAATCTGAATATTATGCATAAGTGGAATGATACAGTGTATCGGAATACATAAATCTTCATAGCATTACGTTGTCAAAGCAATTTCGCGGTGAGTCGCCTGGAAAATGGCATGTACCCCTTTTTAGTTTGTGTTAAAGTTCGTTATAGTTTTAAAGTTTTCGTTGTTTGTGTTGGTGATAAGGCATCTAGGTTTATTTATGCTTTTTTATGTATGGTTTTATTACAGGCGATATTAAAAAAGGTTTACTACATTAAATAATATTTCGTCAATTACAATCATAAAGACAAATATTATATGTGTTATTTGATAATAATATAATAATACTTTCAGTATACGTTTTATATTTTTATTGAGGCTTTGTATTACGATCTAAATTCTTTTTCTATAATATAGTAGTCTAACACGTGATTTTATAACACGATTTGATCATCTTTACTAACTTATTAGAAATAATAGGGTTAAAAATTGTACTGTTTATTAGAATAATTAACAAAAATTTCAGTTTCTCAAATTCTGGGAAATGTTACTTAAACATTTAATATTTCCTTATGTCTACGAATCCTTTTATTTTATTTAGCTACCAGATTATTTTCTACCTTGTTTAACTTTTGGAATAATTAGTCTTATTTAATATATTTTTCTCGTTAAATTGTAATGTTAATTCTTGTCGTAGGTAATAATATAGCTTCTAGGAATTGTGATAAGTTAGTTATGAACACTACTTGTAATTTAAGACTCTGGATTATAAATTCAGGATTTATTTCTAGATTTAATCGAATCTAATTTAGGAATTGAATTTGTAATTAATAAGATTTTGATAGCCAAGGAGGATCCGTCCAAATACCCTTTTTATTATATAAGTATAAGCAGTTAGAAAACTACCTACGTTACGTAACTAGTACTAGTCTGAAGATCCCTATGTATGTCAGACAACGCAACAAAATATGTGGTTTGTCTAAAAAATAGTTGTTTAAGATGAAGGTTTTATTAATAGTTTAAGTTTTAGATTACGTAGCGGCGGGACAACAAGCTAATTAGATTACTTCTATTGCTGTAAGAAAATTCAAACGATATTAAAACATTATAAACAATATGTGAATTGTAATTTTATCGATCAAAAATACATGCAAGAGCATTTAATGAAACCACGTTGGGTTTACACTTTGTGTGGACTGTGACGTCACCCTGGATTCTGTTACAAAGTTCTGTAGAGCGAGTAAAGCTTTTCGTATGAAAAGCAATTTTTTTGACATATATTGTTATTTTTAAAATGGTCATATAGTATTCTAGTAGTTCACCCCGGCTTCGACCGTGATCACTACATAGTATAAAGCAAAGTCGCTATTTCCGTCCCTATGTCCCTTTGTATGCTTAAATCTTTAAAACTACGCAACGGATTTTGATGCGGGTTTTTTTGATAGATAGAGTGATTCAAGAGGAAGGTTTTAGTATATAATTTATAAGTTTTATACAAAGCGGGCGAAGCTGCGGGCGGTAAGCTAGTAGATTATATAACCGAAGAAGGAAGAATGCATCACGGATGTATACATCGGTGATTTTTTTTTGATCGGTGCAGTAGTTCCTCTGCAGATTAGAGCGTTAAAACGAACTCTACAGCTTTATATAATTAGTATTTAATAGGTATGTACCTATAGACATAGAATTTACAGTATATAGGTACTATTTTAATACGACATTATAATAAAAAAAATCACATAAAAACGCGTTATATTCCAAATATGTTGTATATATTCAATGTAATAAATAAAAAATAGATGGAACTACGCTCCAGGAATATTCAGAAGCAGTAAAACGAGCGCAATAAAAGCCGCGGGATGATATTATAGCTATAAAAACATCAATAAAAATAGTATTCCCGTTAAGTTATTAATTCAAAATTCATTGCCAACAAAATGTTTTACAGTTTCGCGAAAATTTGTTAAAGTTATACATATACTTAGTTATATACTTATAATATTAATTAATTAATAATGTTAATTTTATCAGTGTCAAATGTATTTATTGTTGGTGTGCCAAATTAAAATAAATAAATAAATAAATAGTGTTAATAAAGTGTAAATTTATAAATAAAAAAAATACAAGTTTGGTATTTATGACATGAAGCATTATGGCTTATTTAAAAACTTGGTGCTCTTACAAATTTGATTGCTAGACTAGACTTTAATCTTGGACCTCATTTCATGCAAATGCATTTTTTATTTCTTTAGCTAAGTTCTGCAGTATCATCTCTAGTGAATTCATCACGAGAAAGCCAAATTTCTATGATATATGTATGTACGGACGGAGCTTTCATTAATTAAATTAGGATGTATGACGTTTTTTATCATAAATGTTAATTAAATTCATGTTTGCTATCTTCTATCTAGCTTTGTGTGAAATGTAACAGTACATGCAGACAGCAGAATAACATCTATACTTATATTATAAAGCTGAAGAGTTTGTTTGTTTGAACGCGCTAATCTCAGGAACTGATCTCAGGTCTGATTTGAAAAATTCTTTCGGTGTTATATTATAGCCCATTTATCGAGGAAGGCTATAGGCTATATTGCTATATATCAACTCGCTAAGACACTGCGGAGCACAGCTAGTCTTTTATAATTATTAAGTACAATATGCACTAGAAAAGTACAGTTATGACTTAAAACTTGATGAAATATTTCCTTGAATTTCCAAAACAAGTTGAGACTCCAAAACCTTTCAAACATAAGACCTGCAATTAAACCGTTCCAAGTACGATCCAATTTAATTTGTTCCTTGTGTCAATAGACGGAAATCCTCAGTCGATACTCGTCAATGGAATAAAGGATCTGTGCCAGTACTTGCAAGTGTAGAATTGTATAGAAGCATCTTTAGTCTTCAAAAGGTTTATCTTATAGTTAAGGGTCTTTGAAGTAAAAGTTATTTAGGCGTTGAGAGTATAATTTCAAGGTCGCGTCATAGCAATACCGTCACGTCATGGAAAAAGGTAAGGAAAAAGGCGATTTTGGTATTTTTGAACCTTGCTAAAGAACTTTCACTTCTGACACGTGTGCTCGGCACACACGCTCTTTTTTATAAAAGGCGGGTTCATACAGAAAGATTATACGAAGAAAATAGCGCACGTTTTAGAAGTTTCATTTAGATTGGCGGAGACGTTTAATTTACGAATGATTATATCCAAAAAAGCAATGAAACCTTATAAGGGAATTAGTAGTTGCTCACACAACTATTCATAAGGAATTGAACGCAAACATTTTTTCAAAGGTTTCTTAGATAGTTATTTGCGTTGCGGAACCTTGTATTGCTTTTAACGTAGTTTACAGTCTTACGTCCTAGGCATTGTTGAACGCCTTTTAAATGTACTACTATGGTGTATATGGCTATTTTATTTTTAAATCAAGTTTTAAGTAAGCCTGTTTTCTTTTTGTTTGTTTTTTTTTCATGTCTCAACGGAGTGGTTGTATGTTTTAGATACAGCGAGTGAAGCCGCGGGCCGAAAGGTAGTATTATATTATACTACGTGTTATTTCATGTGCTATTAGTGTATTAGGTACTATATTATACTATTGAAAATATATTTTTAGCAAAAACGTATAAGTATATAATACAAAACCTTGACTTTGAGTATGTAAATTTAATTTATTTGAATTCGATTCTAATTTAATATTTTCGTGCATTAACATTGGGACAATGTATTAATTTACCCATTATAACATCAAATAAATCAATTACGAATAATCTAACCATATATCAATGATTTATTAGGGATTACGAGGATCGGGGGATAAGCCGTTAACGTTTCATTCCAATTCGAATCTTATTCGAATTTATTCTATCCATTTTTATTCAGAACTAGCTGCGTCCCGCGTTTTCACCTGTGTTGTTCCGCTCCTGTTGGTCTTAGCGTGATGATATATAGCCTATAGATTTCCTCGATAAGTGGACTGGCTAACACCGAAAGAATTTTTTAAATCGGAAAAGTAGCTCCTAACATTAGCGCGATCAAACAAACAAACTCTTCAGCTTTATAATATTAAGTAAAGTATGGATAAGGCAAAGAAAGTACATCCAAAAGTCAATAATGAGATAAGCAATTGTTCGTAATAACACTAAAATATTCATATCGCAAATGTCAGTTTTCATACCTATTTTATTATTTCATCAAATATATAACGGAAAGTAATTTTGGTTTAAATGATGTATACTTTCGTAGTATTAAAATTCTAAGATAGAATACTTACATAAATCTTACGATAAGTCGCTATTTGAATAAGTTTACTTCTTTTTTGATGCCAATAATAATTCGCAAATCAGAAAATCGTAAGAAGATTTGGTGTATTTGCGTACTAAATATATAATTTTATGTTCAATTGTCTCGAAGATTGATAGTCGTAGTCAAAAGTCAGTCGAGGCATTATTTGCACTAAGTACTAAATAATATCACATGATTTATAGCCCGTCTGCCTCTGTCAAGGAACACGATGGATGAGTGTTGCAAACTTCAATAAGAGATGTCTTTGAAATAAATAATTAGGTGGTCTTCATAGAGCGAGCAGCATCGCGAAGCAATTGCTGCGCGAGGCATTTGCAGGAGGTGCATTTTCCTCGGATGACCTAAAGCCAAAAGGCCACGAATATGAGCGGAAAATCCATACTTATATTATAAATGCGAAAGTAACTCTGTCTGTCTGTCTGTTACTCAATCACGCCTTAACTACTGAACCAATTTGCATGAAATTTGGTATAGAGATATTTTGATACCCGAGAAAGGACATAGGATAGGTTTTATCCCGGAAATCCTACGGGAACGGGTTTTTCTTTGAAAACGCAGGCGGAGCCGCGGGCGGAAAGCTAGTAAACAATAAATATTGAAAAAAATGGGAAAATATACTCCTTTTGAAAGCAATTTCCTTATCAGCAAATTTTAGTACCTGTGTAAATTTATTTCACACTAAATTGTTGGTGAATAATTAATTTCTTATTAGACAACCTTCATAATAAAACAACCCTTTAAAATTGAACCTTTACCTAACGTAATACAGTTTAGTTTCCTTTACCTTTGAGAGGGCCCTTTTATTGAAATAAGTAGGGGCTTATTTAAAAACTTGGGTCTTTTTGTTCCTAATTAGTGAATTAATATTGTGTAAAAGGTACAGGGTCGTAAACTTATATTGTTTTTATAATTGTATTGCCTACTAGATTCAAGTTTGAAAACTATATAACAGTGGAAAAATACGTTTTTAAACTATAAGCTAATCCATACTATCCATACTAATATTATAAATGCGAAATTAACTCTGTCTGTCTGTCTGTTACTCAATCACGCCTAAACTACTGAACCAATTTTCATGAAATTTGGTATGGAGATATTTTGATACCCGAGAAAGGACATAGGCTACTTTTTATCCCGGGAAAATGACGCAATCCCGGAAATCCCACGGGAACGGGAACTATGCGGGTTTTTCTTTGACTGCGTGGGCGAAGCCGCGGGCGGAAACCTAGTATGTTATAAAATGTAAATAAAATTATAAATAATTAAATTATTAATACCTTCTAATATGTATAAAGTCTATGGTTGTTATCATCGATACAAAATAGACGTATTATGTTTGCAAGTTCATATTTAATACTTTTGTAGCAACATCACACTTAAATATTTATGTACAGATATTATGTACATAGAGCGCGTCCCAAAACCAGAAAAATTAAAAAATGTTTTTGTTAATACATATTTTAAAAACTAACATTAATTTGTATTGAACGCGATCTGAAGCATAATATTCATGAAACAATTACAAAATAGGTGGCCTGGAAGAAATCGCTTTTAAGCGATAAGGTCACCTTTTGTACTTTACCTCGCATCTATAAAACTATAAGTATATACTGTAAATTGTAATGTAAATTGGTGTGGTACAATAAATGGTTAAATAAATAAATAAGTAAAATACAATATATTAAGAAAACAATTAATAAAATTATGTTCCAAATATTAAACCAATTAGCCAAATTGTTATGAAGAGGCTTACTTCTGAACATAAATTAATTTTAATGTTAGGAACCACTTCAAATGAAAAAGGATTCAAAGGTACTTTAAAAAGGTATCTCCGCTGGCTTTGTTTGTCTTTGTATTGTTTTGTTTTCGACAATTGTTTCCAAAATTGTGTCTCGATTCTCTTTACAATATTTGGTAGCCCACTTCAAAGCGTAGGTACAACTGCGTACGCCTCGGCTTCGCTCGTGGTACATAATATATAGCCTATACTCGGAAATCACGTATCCAACAGTTAAATACATAATTTAACAAATTGCTTCAGTAGTTCCTGATATTAGCGCGTTCAAACAAACTTTGCAGTTTTATATTATTATAGATTAAAAGCAATTATTTCGACATCTACATTTTCTAATAATTTACAATGATGAAAGGTTGTTTATATCAAATATTCATGTAGTAATTAAAGTTAAAGAGAGGATTATTTTAATGACTGACTTCTACCAGAGCGGCTTTCAGTAGTCGGCTTGTATATTACAAATCTTGAGAATATTCTCATACTATTAATTAAGATTAGTCATTTCACTAGAGTGTTATTTAACGCTAACAGTAATTCTGGTACAATAATTGAATAGTTAATTATTTAAAGATATTTTGTGGAAAGTATTATGCGAAATAAAGCGTTTGTAAACGTTAAATCAAGCTAAATTCTTATATTATAAATTAAAAATCACCTGTAAAAGTGAGTGATATTAGTAATAACAATACATATATAACACATTCATACAAATTGAAAAGAAGTTTATTGACTTGCAGATGCAATATACCTACAGTAAATACATTATAGATGTATATAACGTTAGGTTTTGTCGCGGAAACAATATTGCGAGGACTGGAAATAGGGAATGGAAATTTCTACACAAATATCTATATTGAAAGCACCGACAAGTGAAACAAGGTGAACCAACCAAACCACTTTCAAACTAGTCAATCAAATAGTTCAAATAAAGCACCTCATTCACCAATACCTTCTAAAAGACATTGTCATGGGCCAATTTCGCTAAATCTTTTGAGCCCTTTGTGGTTATTGTACTCTCCCTATTATGTAGTATAGTATATATTATCTGTGCTATTATGTCACTTGATTAGGGAATGACCTGAAATCCCTTCGTGAGATTACTAAAGGTGGGACGGGATACACACATTGCTTCTTTGTAAAGATTGTTGGCTTAAGTATAATAGATCTTTCTATAATCTATAATATTATAATGAATGCGATATTTTGCCTGTTAGGTTATAACACTACGGATAATTCAAAGTACCTTTTTATTTTGGAATTAGCTGTGCCCCGCCGTTTTACCCGCATTGCTCTCTCTGCTCCTTTCAGTCTTAGCGTTATGTTAACCACATAGCCTATAGCCTCCCTCAATAAATGGGCTATCTAACACTGAGGAAATTTTTCAAATCAGATCAGTAGTTCCTAGGATAAGCGCGTTCAAACAAGCAAACAAACTCTTCTGCTATATAATAATTATTTATACCTATATATGAAAGTATAGGTATATGAAAAACGTTGAAGACCCAGGGTCAAACACAGGCATCTTTATTTTAAACCAAACCCCAGTAGTCGTAAAAGGAGGATCAAAGTTTTTGTCAGTAATACTACTGTAATATTATGTTAATTTATTTAATTAAGGACACTTCTAATTTAACTTTTCTTTAATTATTATATGGTAGAGCAAAAAAAGAGAAAGCCGTTATTTTTAAATTTCTTTGTATTTAAAATATATCCTAATATTATCCCTATTGTAATTTAGCGGAAAATTACCTAATGAAGTATTGATAGCGGCCGGTTCAAATGCAAATTTGACTCGATTAACATTTTGCTACGTGAATTGGTAATTGCTTGTTGATTCGCTTTAACGTGAACATATTAAAGCATAAATAATATTAATGTTTATTTATTATCATTTATGTTATATTTCAATATTAACTACATACTAATCAATAAAAGTATAAACTCGAAAAGAAAATTCTATATTCTATTTTACTAGTATTCAAATTGTTCTTTTATTTGATGAAAAATTTGGTAGAATTTATAGTAGAGACAGAGAGTAGTTTTATTTTATTTATTCTTTAATAAACGTTAATTTCCTTTTCATTTTAAAATTCGAGAAATACCCTACAGAAATTTTACGTCCAATGGATCCATAATATGTAAAAACAGGTTTCCACCCGCGGTTTCACCCGCGTTTTGAAAGGAAAACCCACATAGTTCCCGTTTTTGTGGGATTTCCGGGATAAAAATGTCTTATTCCGGGTCTTCAGCTACCTACATACTAAATTTCATTGTAATCGGTTCAGAATAGTATTTGCGTGAAAGAGTAACAAACATCCATCCATCCATTCTCACAAACTTTGACATTTATACTATTAGTAGAATGTACAATAAAAATTTGAAAATAAACTGGAAGGAGCAAGTATAAAATATATACCTATCTATACTAATATTATAAAGCTGAAGAGTTTGTTTGTTTGAATGCGCTAATCTCAGGAACTACTGGTCCGATTTGAAAAATTTTTTCGGTGTTGGATAGCCCATTTATCGAGGAAGGCTATAGGCTATCATCACGCTAAGACCAACAGAAGCGGAGCCACGCGGGTGAAACCGCGGAGCGCAGCTAGTATTATTATTAGACTGTACATGTATCATCATCATCATCATCATCATCATCATCATCATCATCATCATTCCAGCCTTTCAGGACGTCCACTGCAGGACATAGGCCTCCCCCAAAGATTTCCAAAACGACCGATCACCAGCGGCCTGAATCCAGCGGCTCCCCGCCACTTTGATCAGGTCGTCTGTCCATCGCGTTGTAGGCCGTCCCACACTGCGACGTCCTGTACGTGGTCGCCACTCAAGAACCTTTTTGCCCCAACATAATATAGTACATGTATAAGCTAAATAAATTAAATGATGGCTTTATAGTTGCTACCATTCCGAGGTTTAATTCCACATTCATAATTAAAAGTTTTCGCGATAAAAACTTAGCATTTACTCTACTTTGCGAGTGAAAGCTCTCATCACATTTGTTAACATTAAAATATAAAC
Source organism: Colias eurytheme (assembly GCA_907164685.1). NCBI lineage: Eukaryota > Metazoa > Arthropoda > Insecta > Lepidoptera > Pieridae > Colias > Colias eurytheme. The sequence goes on along the minus strand of CAJQZN010041023.1, from coordinate 50,992 downwards.
ACAGGGATATAATTACAATTTTAAAGTCTCTTTGAGAGCAGATACGTGTTCTGACATTAAGGCTGCAGTCTAGCAAAATTGCGTTTTCAACAAGTTATTTGACAATTTTTTCCCGGCTAATGAAATGATAAACTGAATTTTTTTTTCTTGTTTATCAATTAGTGTTATATACGCAATGCGCGTGAATTTTTTCACATTTATAAAGTTACTTTATGTTACCTTAATCAGGCCTTCAAGATAAGTCTCTTTCCCCCAAAGACATTTCGAGCTAAGTTTGTGCACTCACTACGTTGCAACCGATTACAATTTACACAATCTGATCAGCGCATTATTATCCTTATATAGTCGTTATTAAAAACTGCTGAATACAATTGCCGAAAAACTTATGATTTTCTTAATTAGAACGTTATAAATTCATTAAATTTCCCATTTTTTGCCTTACAAAATCTATTGATAAATACTGCTAAAAGTTATTTTTTCCATTAATTTATTCGAGTTGGTTGAAGACCAATGAGTATTAATCCTTTAAAAAAAATTTTTTTTTAATTTTGATAATTCTTTAAATATTAAAAAAATATTTAAAATAATTAGGAAAAATCCTAGCGAATTTCTTTAGTCGCGCTCCTTGGGCCGGAGCGTTCTGACGTGTGCTCTACGCTCGATTTTCCTTCATACCGAAGTGAAAGTTGCTCTACTTCATTAAATTTAATAATTTTGTTAATTGATTATTTTTATCTTAGTTTTGTGCAAATATTCGTATTTTTAAACATTTGATTTCGATATGGAAAATAAACGAAAAAAATACGCGTGTAACTACTAGAAAAAAAATTATCTTCGAACATAAAGTTCATGAAACCAAATAGATTGCAAAGGTGATTGGCAACAATTTCTTTATTTTACGGGGTGTCAGTAAAGGGATGTATATTTCTTTAAAACTAAAGTAAGCTCATAAATTTTCTTATAATATAATTTTTTTGAAGTTCCAAAAATGTTTATTTTTCGTTTGAGAAATACGAAATATAATATAAACTTGTATTGAGAACTTGAACTTCCCAAGTTCATCCGGGGAAATCCCCATACGGGGAAAATGATTTGTTTACTCCAAAATTGATCTTAGGTGTTTTAATTTTTTCTTCTAGTCATTTTCAACGTAGCGGCATGTTGTTTGATTATTAATTTTGTAACTTAAATACAGGATGTTGGTTTTATATTCTGATCTTACAGACGCGCTGACAAATTTAGTCCGCCATTTCTAATTTAGTCTACCAACTCTAAGTATCAATATTAAAACGAATGGATTATCATCACATCATCAAAACTCAGATGTAATGGAAGATCACAATAACATATAAAATTCAGTGGGTGTTGAGAACTAAACAAACAGAAGTAACAGAGACGCGAAGAATAAAAAAAGAGGACGAAAACGATAATTCGTTGATGCTTTCCCTTTTCGACGTATTGTTAGGGTACATCACCAATCTGCAAAAAACAAAACTGATGATTCCCAATTGCTGATTAAAAATGAAAAACAAATAATCGACAACAGTGGTGAAAATTTGCTGATCACAATGAAACATCCTTCAGTGGTAGCAGATTTACTCATTTCAAATGTATCGGTGAACAGCGTAAAGGAGAGGAGGACAGGAAAACATTATGAATGTGGATGGTGGATTGTATACAGGCAGATAAGTATGTGCAGGCGATTATGGCTTTATTATTGCAGGTATCAAAAAACTTAAAACTGATATCGAAATTACTTTACCTAATGAGCAAAATGACAATAATAACTTTTTAAAAGTATAACGAGAAATATCTAAAAAATTTACTTTATACATTCCCATATCAAAAAGGGAAAATGGAACTAGTAGAAGTTAAATGTCTAATTCCGGCAAAAGACATGAATGCGGAAGATGCGGTTAAAAAATAAAATTAATATTTGAAATACAATGCAAAAAATAACACTTTTGTCATAGATAAGAATCATGACTCGAATCGGTGGTAAATGTTAAAAATACTTATGTAATGACGATTCGAAAGTGCTACTAAATAGTAGTCTAATTGAATAAATGAATGTTTGAGTTTGAGTTTGAGTTTGACTATTTTTTCTTAATTCAGGGACAACTAAACGTTGCAGAAGCAGAAGTCTGCTTATTTGCTGTTTGGACTGGAGTGAATAATTCGTAAAAAATAGAATATATAAAAAAGTATGTAACGTTTAGGCAAAATAAAATGATGGACCATTATCAAGATTTTACATAAATTGCCTACTGTCAGAATTGATTGATTCGAGACTTCAGCATTCGATGCCCATCAAGGACCCATCCTATATCATTCAAGCGATTGAAAAAAAAGAGATAAATCCAGTGCAACCGATAAAGCATCAGAATGCTAGCAAAAGATTTATTAGGTTTATCAATATAAATCTATATATTACACATAATATAATAAATCTGTAGAAGACGCATAGACTGACATCCGCGCGGACGGAGTCGCGGGCGGAAGCTAGTCAGAAATAAATATCTTTTGTTTTCATTTAACACAAACATTACATTTTTTTTATTATATACAAAATTTGTTTATCCGTTTTATTAGTTAAACTGAACAACTTTCACTAAGAAACTTAGGTCGAAAAAATGTATAGAGTTCTGCATTTTGTATGGAAAGCTTATTTTTTTTTATATTTCGTCCAAATTTCTTTGTAAAAGTTGATCAGTTATATAAACATGAAGTTGAAGATATCAATAGAAAGTATTCGCAAATTTTGTGTACTGATAAAAAAAAATCACCCGGTGTAATTTTCACGAAAATTGTTTCAAATTGTCATTTTTGGTACTTATTACGAATATTAAATTATGCATACGAATGATTTAATTTTTAAAAATTAAGTGGAGCAACTTTCCCTTAGTACATTTGTATTATTTACATATAGGATGACAGGATGCATTTGTTTGCACTACTAGACCAAGCCCTTAACAGTATCATATTTTAAAATTATATCTGTATGTTGTGTACTTCTTACTTATACATAATATTATGTACAGGTAAAATTATATCTGTATGTTGTGTACTTCTTACTTATACATATTATGTACAGGTAAAATCTAGAAAGAGAAATTCTATAAATCTGATGTAGCCAACGTCTTTATAAAATTAGTATATGCATTGGAAAATGTTAAAAATAGGAAATATTCTTACTAATACTACACTTACTATAATATAATTATTATTCCGAAGTTGAGTTTGGTTGTTTGTCTATCTTTCACGTCGCAAATTATTTATGATACAATATTGCTGTCTGAGTCCCTAAATAGGCTAGAACAACATAATTATTTTACGCGATGAAACATCTCTTTCCCATGGGAACTTCCTTTGATTATGCGGGCGAAGCCGCGGGCCTTACCTACATTACTTGTTAAGATTTAAATATTGTATACTAGTGGTCCCCCCCGGCTTCGCCCGTGGTACATATTTCGCAATAAAAGGTAGCCTATGTCCTTTCTCGGGTATCAAAATATCTCCATACCAAATTTCATGCAAATTGGTTCAGTAGTTTAAGCGTGATTGAGTAACAGACAGACAGACAGAGTTACTTTCGCATTTATAATATTAGTATGGATTAGGCACATTATTGTAATATAATATTCATGTGTGTGCAGTTATTAACTTTTTTAGACCTCTGCACTGGGAGTGTTAACTTTGTAAAAGACATACTTTTAATAAATTAAAATGATTATAGAATAGATAATTATAATTAATGACGGAATTAATATCACTTAGGTATAGCAGAACGCGGGTAAAACCGCAAGTGAAAACTAGTCTCACATAACATAGTATAGTAAATTAATTAAGATAATTTAATCCAATTACTTCACAATGTTTTCAGTTAATCAACAAGCAATTAAGAAAATTGAATTCATCGCAAATGTGTTGTTGATGGCATAAAATTTGCATTTAAAAATTATGCAGGTGTTAACCCTGTCTGCTTTCGTTATTTTTCATATGAAATAAATAGTGAAAAAAATAAATAAAACAGGTAGGTAGTTAATGTTTATTATAATGCACTTAGTCTAAGTGATAAGTTGAAAATGGCGAAAAATAGTGATACGTGCGATAGCTCATTTGATTCGGAGTGAAAAATTTTACCGACAATTATTTAACCATTTTTTTAATGTGCAATAAGGACAGAAATTCGAAAAAATTTCGTTAGTTAACATTTGTCTAATTTGTTGAAAAATTAACTTTAAGTAACCAACTACCACCATAAGTTTTATTCTCTCTGTCGGATTGGCATAGTGAAATGATAACATAATATAATAAGTAAATTAAAGATATAGGTATAATAATATTATTAATAATTTATGTATTACAATAAAGTATATTTCATTTCTTGAATAGCTAATGTAATTCTGACTTCTGTCTAGTAATACAAGTTTATACGTAATTAATTCAAACATAAATTACGTTTAAACTTTGATATGAACTGATTCAAAACAGCCTATACAAGTTATAACAATAATTTAAAATAGGTATATTAAGCTCATGAATTTACAGCACGATAGTTATTTCACATAACCACAACATAACTTTCATAATACCTATACTATAGGCTTGATATTTCAATCCTTGATTTTAAAATTCGTCGAATATCGTAGGAATGACTCCTGTAGGTAGTCAGTAGACAAATCATTCAAAATTGTGTTTTATTTTCTCTACTTTTCAAATTTTGCAGGTCATTTCTTTTATTAGATCTATCTGATGTAGATCTAAGATCGCATAAATTTCTTTACAATAATACTAATTATTACGTAATAGGTACATTCTTGGTCGAGTTACAAAGGATATAAAAATTGTCGTAACTACTTACTAACTACGACATTAATACAATTTAACTAGCAATCTAATCCCTGTCAATCGTGAGGGCTGGGTGTGTATTTCAATACAAACAATCACCTGATGTCTTCAACAAACGCCCACACCTTCAAAACATTGTCTAATTAACTTTGGCAAATAAATATTACCTATGGTTGCTTTATTATAGACCTATATATTTAATATTACTATAGACCGTCTCATTGGTACAGTGGTTGACGCGTGAGCGTAGAACCGAGGGCTCCTGGGTTCGATTCCCGTGTGTAGACGAAGAAAAAAAAATGTCTCGGTCTGGCACGACACAGAAGGCTGATCATCTACGTGTCCCTAAAGAAAATCGATCAGTGAAACAGATGTATGCATAATGCATCTGCCCCTTACCCCACTTGGGGACACGGGACTTCATAGTTTAGGTAGTAGTATTATATTGTTTGTGGCTTAGGTTGTCTCGTGGTAATAATAGAATGAAGTTTCAAATTATTATCATCGTCTTGGATGTCGACAAAAAAAAGTCTATCTGTTTTTAGATTACACTCAATTTAATAACAACTGTAGACCCGGTCAAAGAAGAATTTCTGAAAACACATAATATAGTTTCACTCAATTTCACCTCAATTCTTATATAAATATAAATCAAGTTAACAATATTAAACGTGGAGGAAAAGTGGATGGATACAGTAGTACAATATCCTTTTTAGCATCCATAGCAAGAATCACTCATTTTCATTTCTTATATGAAACTGTGCAAAGCAGTTTTCTTTATTATTTCTTTCTAATTCACCTTTTTCTTCCAGCATCCGTCGCAAGAATCACCAAGTTCCTGGGCATGTCTGGTATCCCGGTGCTCACAACTGGCGGCTTCACCTTCGACTTCGTGAAAAGCAAACAATCCTGCAAGGACGAGTACTACATGCTGGTCAGGACTAGCCCTTTGGGGTTCAAGGACATGGCGTACTTCATCATTGATGTTATGAGACAGTAAGTTTCACTTAAAAGCTAAATACCAGAAATCTTTTGAAAAATTCGATCACGGGCGGGATTTGAACCCGCGTTTTTCTGCCGTGCCAGGACAACGCCTAGCCTCTCGGCAACCGTGCTGTAAAACCTAAATATCGTTAAAAAACTAAAAAAAACGGTAAGTAAGTTTTTTATATTAAATATGACCGGTTTCACAGCTTCTGTATATGTTCTGTTTAGCATATCTGTTAAAAAGAAAATATTATAAAAAATATTTGATAACGTACTAACAGCAAGCTGTGAAACCGATCTTTATTATTAAAAAAACTCAGAGAACATACTAGAACTTTACTCTGGGAAAACTTATAAAATATTACCTTTCTCTTTATAAAAGTAAAATTGATTGCCCACTAAAAACTTCACCGGCTTATTTCCAAAGGCGCGTCGCTTGAACATAAATTTCTATCCTATATTTCACTTCTACATGTTTTATTGTCCTGACGAAGTTTATAACTTTTTTAAAAGTTCCAATCAACTTAATACAAACTTCTTTAACACATCCAAATTTGAAAGTATAAAATGTTATACATAAGGACATTGTTAATTTGGTATTTATATCATAATTTTATTAAATGAAATAAACAATGCTGTAAGTCGTAATGATATTTATTATGGTGTCCCATTACATAATATTACGTTCTGATAATATACTATTAAGTTATTCATGTGTTTGTGCACACTATGCCTTGAATAAATTCGAGGATGAAAAATCATTTCACTTTAATTACGAAAAGCTTATTGTCATTGCAATAATTAAGTCTATAGTAATTAATATACCAGTAAATACCTACTTAGTAACGTCATAACCAGATTTTAAAACAATATTAAAAATAGTATATCTCAATTTATAACACTGATCATCAAAACTCAATCAAACGTTTACAAGGACTACATACAACTTAATTAAATAATAAACCTACATTGAAAGACTTACTTACTTACTTAATATCCTAAGGCCCCTAGCTGGGGCAAAGGGCGTCAATCTCCGGGCGTCAAATCCGCCATGCGTGTCGATTTTGGGCAGCTCGTTTTATCTCGCTCCAGCACCTTGCGATTGACTTGGCCTCTGCGATAACAGTACGACGCCAAGTGAGTTTTGGACGGCCACGTTTCCGTTTTCCCTGGGGGTTCCAATCCAAAGCTTGCTTTGGTATGTGTTCCGGGTCTCTACGTAGCGTGTGGCCAATCCAGCCCCACTTACGGCGTTTAATCTGAAGGGCGATCGGTGTCTCATCGCAGCATTTCCAAAGGTCGTCGTTGGAGATAGTTTCTGGCCAGTAAATTCCGATGATTCGGCGGAGACAGCGGTTAACAAATACCTGCAGCTGGCGCGTGATGTCCTTTGTGACCTTCCATTTCACACCCGTAACAAGTAACTGTATTGCTATACGGGTACATTGAAAGAGAATTTAATAAAATCCTTGTACGAACAATGTTACTATTAAAATATGTAAATGAAATTTGCTCAAAAGTTTCTCATAAAATTCTAGTATGTTCTCTTATCTCTACATAACTGGCAAAACAAATAGAACTAACAAATGTAAGTATTTTGCTTCTAAATTAAAACCACTTTTGCATTCGTAATCAAGAGGAGAATTTTTCGTTATTTTATTGAAAACGCCGCTTTTTTAAACTTAAAGCTCTGTTGTGAGTTATTGGCAGTGGTGGTCATTTTATTATTATTTTCTTTGCCTTTATAGTGGTTCTTACTTTTTATACATTACTAGATTTCCGCCCGCGGCTTCGCCCGCGTTTTCAAAGGAAAACCCGCATAGTTCCCGTTCCCGTGGGATTTCCGGGATAAAACCTATCCTATGTGTTAATCTAAGTTACCCTCTATATGTGTGCTAAATTTCATTGTAATCGGTTCAGTAGTTTTTACGTGAAAGAGTAACAAACATCCATACATCCATATATCCATACAAACTTTCGCCTTTATAATAGTATTAAGATATATATTTTATTACCAAACAATATAATTGAGAAAATCTTATGGAAATCATAATATTATGGTTCCATATCTCCTTATAATATCTACGGTTGTGTGGAAATTTTGCTTTTATGTAACAAGGTTAAAAGGTAAGTCTGCTTTGCACATTTGCACCAAATACACTTAACATAAATATGGTAAGTACAGACTACATAATTTGTTATTATTTCCGTCTTCACACTTTCTCTATAAAAGCTTCCTACTGAAAACTAAATATTATTAGCTTTAAAATTAATGTAAAGCATAATATATACACCATATTCCGATGCGCGCTTTTTTTCATACTAAGTAGGTTTTAATTCATAGTATACTAGGTTTCCGCCCGCGGCTTCGCCCGCGCAGTCAAAGAAAAACCCGCATAGTTCCCGTTCCCGTGGGACTTCCGGGATTGCGTCATTTACCCGGGATAAAAAGTAGCCTATGTCCTTTCTCGGGTATCAAAATATCTCCATACCAAATTTCATGAAAATTGGTTCAGTAGTTAAGGCGTGATTGAGTAACAGACAGACAGACAGAGTTACTTTCGCATTAATTATAATATTAGTATGGATTCTAAGTATCCAAAAACGAAATATAATGAAGGCTGGATTCAATCACGCGTCTCTCTTCACTGTAGCTTTTTCATGAGTTTATAGCTGCTCTATATTAGTGCCGCAAAGCTCTATGAACAGGCATGAATTCGAATGCTCTGTGAATGTAAATATATAAGTGATAAGACATCCCCACTAAAAAAGTTCAAATACCTATCCTTATTTGAAACGTTAGGTAGGTACGTTTAGAGATTCCAATCTAGTGAAGGCGGGTAATTATTTAGCTAAAAATGAAGAAGTTTCTAGCTTAATAATAAACAAAACACAACGAAGCATTAAAATAATGAACTTTCCAGAATGAATAATGGAGTAAAAATTAAAATTAATGAAATGAACGTGTTCAAATTAAATTTTCCAACGGTAACATTTTCTTTAAATTACTTAAGACAGCATGTGCCTATTGTTATTGTTTGGAATCATTCTTTGTAATTAATTCATTCTATCTTAGGAATAAATTTATTATGATAGGAGTAAGTAGATTGTAGGTATGTATCTCTACGACGATATTCTAGGAACATAATATTAAAGTCTATAACAATAATAAAAATATACAATTGATACAAAAAAATTAGAAAATAATTGATTATGACGTGTGTCTAAATTATAATAATATGTAGTTACATTTATTTACACAGTTTGGTTTTCTGCACGTGTGAATTGCACTAACATTTTTTATTTTCGTGCCATCTAGTTACGACTGGCGGCAACTCCTGCTCATCAACGAACCTGAAGCGCAACTCAGCGTTGCTGGAAAGTCCACCTGCCATCTCATGATGAAAACCTTCGCGAACTTTCTGAAAATAGAAGAAATGATTTATACACCATGGGATACGACGTCAGATGGCGGCCTCAATTATACTGAAAATCTCAAATTTTACCTCGGATTGAAATACACAAGTAAGTGGATAGAATAGTTTTAGTTCGGTACCGGGTTAAATTACGGCAAGTAAAACGTCTAAAGGTATGTTAGTTTTAATATTTTTAAGGTATATAAATTATTTTAAGCATTTAAGAGTTTAATTTAAGTCAGATTATAACATGAAAAACACAATATCGCCACGACGATATTTCGTAACTTGAAAGCGGTTGTAAACCACATAGTAGTTAACCGTTACATCAATAGATGGCGCTAAAATAAAAGCGTTAACATTCAACAGATTTGACTGGAGACGTGCCGCGCTTTTGTACGAAACACAAGCCTTTGTTGAGTACGTCGGTTCAAGAGGGGGTTACTTGTTGGCTAGTACCATACACGATTACATGCTGATTGAAGGCATGCATGTGTATGGAAGGGAGTTACAGTCGCATGTACCGTGGAACGAAACGTTATTGCGCCATGTTGGAAATACCTACGCTAGTAAGTCGGTTTTGGTGCGGGTTTGCGGTTTCAGAATTCATATTACAAAACGCTTTGTATCTAGCTTTACACTTTGAAGTTTGATATCGCACGTTTTGCAGTGTTCTACCTCTTATGAAGAATAAAGGGATGCATTAAGTTGATGGTTTTAAAGTTAATTAGTTAGTAAAATAGCATTAATTAATTGCGTGGGTATAAAATGGTATGAATGTGACTAACAAATATTTATTTATTTTATTTTACTTCGGCATATTTTATCAAAAATGAAAAAATATACGTTGCAGCAAAGGGTGTACAGTGTATCGTACTTTAACATGTTTTTATCATTAACTATGCGTCACCGTGATCAAAAAAAAAGAAAATCAACGACTATCTCTTCAATCAAAAATTAATAAATGTATTTGGTTGTTGTCATGGAAACGGTTTTGGGTATCAGGAGAGTTAAAAAAACAAAATATTAACTTTTGATTCAAAAGGATGAGGGACTAATTTATATTCCTACTAGCTGTTGCCCGCGACTTCGTCCACGATTCGGTCGTTTTTCGTCATTCGTCGTTTAAAAAAAATACGTGACACTTTATTTTTGAATGTTCTTAATTGTCTCTTATAAAATTTAACTACATTAAAATTGAATACTCTGATAAGAAAATCTTAAAATCATCGAAAATCATAGACATCGAATATCTGAGGAAAACATGAATGAATGTGATTTAAATTCTACATTTCTTACTAATTAAAATAATAATCTAAATTAAATGTAGATTAACAGTTTGAGCGCACCATTATAGAATATGTACCTAAGTAATAAATTACGTTAGTTTACATTGTAACTTTACTAAAAACACGATGACTTTCTTTCGCGCTCGGTACCACAAACTAAACATGTTTGTGGTACGTGGCCCGCGTCACTTTACCCCCCACGAGTTCCCCTCCGTTGCTATGCGAAAATACATTCGTCGCCCTACTGTAGGAAAAATTGTAATACTGCGGCCTGGGCGTTATAACACGCTCAGGGAATTCCTGAGTGCTGATAGACTTCCGTCTATCGGCATTTATACCAATTTTATATTAATATCACCATCTTGAGGAAAAGCTTCTAATGTCGATTTAAAACGCATTTATACGGATTAACCTGATGAATTAACATGTTCTAAAATTGTGAAATGAGTTCAGTTTTAAATTCGAGAAATATTGATTTCTTGTATTCGATTATTCGTCGTAGTCGAATACAAAATATATTTAAAGAAACTTAGGTTGGCCTTCAGGCAAAAGGGATCCTATCAAATGATAAACTTGACCTTGTATCTTAAAAGTAAGAATGAAAGGCAAACCCACTTTTATATTATTTTGTCGGACCACACCACCGAATTTGTAGATTGATCTTCTATGTTTACCTCTAAGTCATTAAGACTATGTCGAAATCTGTTTGCAATAAGACGGGCCTCTCGCTATTCGTCCGTTTAAAGAGACCAATAGTTTCAATTCTTAATCTTTCATTAAACAAACTTATTAATCGTTCTTGTCTCAAATAATGGTAATATTCGCGTCCCTACTCTAGTCATTGCTTATGCTCATGTTCATCTTCGAGAGATCGAATAATATTATGGTGCACCCTATTATTAATTGTCAAACGGTCTTCATATTGAGTAAAAGTTTCAGAATTCTCGAGATAAAATATGACGATCGTGATCAGCTGTGAGACGTAATTCCCTCTCAGTGAGGGTTTCGGTCTCACGGGATAGTACAATATGCCATTTGCGATCAGCTGTGAGACGTTATATATACCCTCAGTGAAGGTTTCGGTCTCACAGGATAGTACATGCCGTTCGCGGTCAGCTGTGAGCCGCAATTCTCGTTGTGAAGCGGTTTCAGGTTCGGCATAACACATGTTGTTTTCGGTCAATAGTAAGCCTCTTATCTCTAACGATCCTTGAGAACTCTTATTTCTCATTTTCTTAACTTTGCTCGAATTTCGATATATAAAGATTTTTTAGGTGGCACTGATGCGGGTGAATAAAAATTAAAACGGACTAAGAGTGTTATAATCTCAATCATCATCATCAATACATATAATAAAATTGTGGAAAAGTGATGTCTGTACAATTAAAATATGTAGAAAAAAATTAGCAGGTGTTATTATTATCGAGAAATCGAGAGAAACCATTTTTTTCTCTTAAAAGCTCCCCCCCTCCCACTTCCCGAACTCCGATTGACCGTAATTTATTTTTACTTACATTTTTATCATATCCTTTTCTAATGGGTTTCATCCTACTGCGATTTTTTTTTGTTTCAAAAATTATCTACCCTGGTGTATAGGTAAATTTTCCACATAAAATGTCCTTTAAATTATGTCGTATTATATTTTTAACCCCCGACGCAAAAAGACTGGTGTTATGTGTTTGACCGCTATGTATTTCTGTGTGTGTGTGTGTCTGTCTATGGCACCGTAGCTGGCTAACAGGTAAACCGAATTAGATGCGGTTTTTTTTGTTAGGCAGAATATTTTCCGACGCTGGTTCTTAGATAAAGTGTATCAAAATTGGTTCATCCACTTATTATACCTACATAGGGGTAAAAGTGGGAATGAAAAAAATGAAAGTTATAATTTATTTTTAAAGATCGTCGGGAAGTTTATGAAATTATTTATTCCTTTTTCTATACACTTTTTTTCGTCTAAACGGTTTAGTTACGTGCTCTCTCTCTCTTCAGCCTTTAGTTACGTGCGTGAGACAGGAAAGATCTAATTTGGATTTGTTTCTGGATTTGATAAAAACTGAGTATCGATTAAGCTGATCAGTGGCTACTGGCTACACCATAGATTATTAAAAACATCCGTTTAAGAAAGGAAGGAAATAGAATTTGCTCCTCTCCCCCCCCCCCTGGTTCCTAAAAAATAATATGACATAATTTAAAAGAAATTTTACGTAGAATTAGTTAGGCATTTCTTTTTTTGATTTTCGATATATTTTTAATTACAATATGTAGTAACTATTTGGTATAGGTTAGGCATTTCATTTCTTGATTTTCTTTAATAATTTGGTACGTAAGTTTTTTAGCTCAGTTTAGTAAGAAATTTTAATAACAATTCTTTTAATTATTTATGGTAGTACAACAGTACAGTATGGTTGTACGTATTTACTCAATAATTGTATGTTAAGTAGTAATTCAGCATGGGCGTAGCCACGGTGGGGCTGGGTGGGGCGCTTACCCTGGCTTTGATCTGGTAGGTACCAATTGTGAAGGGGAGTGGGCGTGGGCGTTGGCGTGGGCCTGGGAGTGGGCGTGGGAGTGGAAGCATGAAAATAAAAACAATTATTGTTGCCCCACCCTGAGCCCATGGTCATAGGTCCCATAGTCACTATTCCACGCGAACGAAGTCGCGGGGACAGCTAGTAGACAAATATAATCAGAAAGCTTTGAACTCCTAAGCTCAACCATAAAAGATAGACATTTATGATGTCGGGAGATATTTTTTATATAATATGGAGAACATTTCTTTCATACTTGATTTCTGTGTAGCTTTAACCATTAAGATACACGCATTAAGAACGCACACGCGACGAAAGCTTAAAAATGGAGTTGCTGCTCTGCTCACGAATATGAAAAATAATTGTACCAAGTTTCGTTTAAATCCGTCGAGTAGTTTTTGTTTCTATAACGGTTATACAGACAGACAGACGGACAAACATTTTTGACGTCGATGTCGATCTCTAATCACCTCGTGATAGTTATTTAGGAAATATATTTCATGTGCAGAATTGACCTCTACAGATTTAATATAAGTAGGTATACATATATTTAGATTCCAATTTCCATGTAACGTTAAATTCGACTATATAATAACTAACAGACAACGCAGGTTACTCTCGTTTCCGTAAGTTGAGGCGGCTACATATTCGGTCCTAATAACATGACTTTTTGTGAACGAAACGACAGCGCGGTTTAATTCGATGGCAACACCATCAGAAAAAAGGAAATATTTTTAACTTTGAAAAAATATAATGATTTACACTATTAATACTATTTTAACATTAACACAAAATATAAGACTTATGTTTATAATTAGGTATACGACATGAAAATATATTAATTACCAAGCAATAATCATACAGATAAATACTGAACAAAAGTATTAACAGTCAAAGTATATTTTTACTAACAACATGTAAATGATGAAGGAATAATAATTATCAACGAACTAACCTTTTTGTATTAGAGTCCCGCCTCGTGATCGAATTATTTAAACACGAAGATTTTTAAAAATGTAACCAATGAACACAATCAATATTAGATTAACTGTAATGGTGTCTAGTTTGACTTAAAATAATATACATCTACCCTCACTTTTAAAAATGTAGTATATTCACACGAATTATATAAGCGCACCTTATAGGGAAGGGAAGATTTATTATGGGTTAAAGAGTTAAATAAATAAATAACATAATTATATTTAAATTATTAATTTTTAACATTGTGTTCAGTAGTGTTAACATGTAAATTGATTTGATTTTTACGAAATCTCATAGATGGCGCTGAATCAAATTTGTCTTTATAGTACTAAGATTCATTAAACAGTTTCTCTGCCCAAATAACGTAAATGACGTAGTTTTTATAGTGTAAAGCTAGATAATAGCATGGCTTACTCAAAAACAACATTTAAACATGAGTCTTTAGATTGTACGCTGTCGTAGTTCACGGAATACGTAAGAAAAGTAAAGGTTCACAGCTCCTCCCCCGGAGGTGATAGCATGATAATATGTTTAAAAAAACCTCACACGACCTGTTAGTAATATTCATGCAAAATTTGAAGTCAATCTATGCAGTACTTTTCGAGATTAGCTCGGACAAACATACAGACAAACAGACAAACAGACAAACAGACAAACAGACAAAAATTCTAAAAACTATATTTTTGGCTTCTATATCGATTATAGATCATGGATTATGTATTCTTTTAAAAAAATATTCAATGTACAGTTTTGACTTTCCTACGATTTTATTATATGTATAGATAAATATAGATAAATTATTTATGAAAGTTTATTATAACTCTTGAATTAAGTGAGTTATTTATCCGGAAGATAAATTGAATGTTCCGGGAAATGGAACAAATGAGAGTAAATCTAGGAAATGGAGCCAACACAAGTTCAAGGAGTTATATTTTCGTCCTCTATTCTCTGTGTGGAATTTATTAATAAATTTAATGCTACTTCTCTGTAAAACGTTGGATAATAGATACTCAAAATATTAGGTAGTAAGGCGATTAACACACGGTACCGCGTACCGCGGCGGTTGGCAGTGAATCCCTACGAGGTACGGACCGTTCGACCGCGCGGTCGGGCGGTGTATGTGTGTTTGGTATCAACGGATTTAATAGAAGCCAATGCAACTTGAGAACCGCGGCGGTACGCGGTACCGTGTGTTAATCGCCTTACTGTGTAGTTGGATAAACTACCGGGTATGATCTATTTCAAAACTCATAATGTAGTTATTCAATAACGATTGACTTAAACTACCTTTTAGTCTATGTATTTGAATTATTGATTATAGCTACTTTTATATAAATTTAGTTCAAAAGCATTCAGCTCTATATCATATAAGAAATTATTCATTTAAGAAAATTAATACCTAGTGTCTACGTTAGTTTTCTACAGAAATGAACTGAAAATTTCCTTTGTATTTTTTTTGTTTTGTTTATGGCTTAGACCGAGATCGCTGTTTACTTTATTGTAATTTATCGGAGCGATGACATCAGTTTTTTGAATGAAATAATTAATGATAGATTTAGTGCATAATCTGTTTAGATTTGCCTGTATAAGATATTTTGATTAGAATAACCAGTTTCAGATTATTTGTTGATCCTACATAATATTATAGAATATAAAAAATGTATTACACGACTCCTCAATTGTGTATTATTATTTTGTTATCAAAAGCTTTTAACTTTCGTGTTTTTGCAAAATTATGCTAATTAAATAACTTTGAAAAAAACTAGCAGTGCATGGTCCGTAGTATAGGAACGGTAAATAGATAGAATATAGGCATTCCATGTATCTATATAAAATACTAGCTATTGTCTGCAGCTTCGCCTGCGTGGAAAAGATAAATTTTCATCGTAAAAACTTTCATCCCCTGTTATATCCCCTTGGGAGTAGAATTGATCAAAATTCTTTCTTAGCGGATGCCTACGTCCTAACATCTACCTGCAAGTCAAATTTCAACCCGATCCGTCCAGTGGTTTGGGCTGTGCGTTGATAGATCACTATGTCTTTATTCACCATATATGTATATTCAAATAGTAGGTACCTGGATGATACTAATGATTTGTATACCCATAATAAAAATGAAGATTCAAAATGTATAAAGTTTTATTTGCAGTCGATCCCGTACAGTTGGTGTAGCGCATTAGAATGATTTCTTTCATATTAACATTACGGTTATACAAGAATACAAGATGTAGATCATCCATATTCTAGTTAGGCAAATTTCAGTTTGGTCACAGAATACATAATAGTAGCTAAACGCGTTTGGTATCAAACATGTAAAAGGCTGACTCTTATTGATCGTTAAGATAAAGTTTACATTTACCTTAACTTTTTACTACGGAACCCAAAAAAATTATACAACTAGATACAAATAATTTTGACATGATTTATGTTGGATACATATTTTGGAATGGAATTCTCAAAACCAGCCTATTCTGATTTATTTCTAATAAATACGGAGGAACGGGATTAGAGATTAGCATCTAAATATTCAAATTTTACATTTTGCAACTGTTTTTCACTATTGTAGAATATATTATTTTTCGTAAGTATATAATTAATTGAAGATGTATCTATTTTTAAATAAGTTATTGGCAATTAAAGTTAACGTTAATTTATTATCAGTAAGCTTAATTTCATTCGAGTACGCGTATTACATTAGGCGGGACAGAACGAGCAGCCTCGCGAAGCGATTGCTGCGCGAATTAGCTCGATTAGGAAAGCTTGCTGTGTGCTTTCATTTTCCTCGCTCGAACTACGTCCACACTGACCGAGCTGCTTCGCGCACCAATTGCTTCGCGAGGCTGCTCGCTCTATGTGGACCCGCCCTTATATTAAAGCTGTTCTTTTAATAATTATAGGTATGCATAATTGAAAATTCGGCACGGGGTCTCGTTAGAGTAAGTATATAATTATTTTCTATGGTACGAGTCTGGACTGGAGTCATTTTTACGGAAGATTAACTGTTAGGTACGTTCACTTTAGCCTCACACCTACAGCACATTCTTCAAACTCAAACTCAAATATTTATTTATTCAATTACTTCTTCTAGAAGCACTTTTGAATCGTCATTACATATTATTTTTAACATTTACCACCTTCAAATTTTATTCAAATCAGTAGATGTGTAATGTTTAAAAACATAACAGAAACTAAAATAATTTCTGTTACAATAATGTAACATAATATTAGAATGAAAGTAGATCATGAAAGCATATAGCATATACCTACCTATTTATATGGTAAATAGACAGTAACGAGGTAATTAAGGTTGGGTCGCCTAAGATCGGATGTGACATAAGATCGGATG
>CAJQZN010041023.1:0-28594 GCA_907164685.1 Colias eurytheme | reverse complement strand
ATGAACGTTAAAAATAGTGTTTTTTCTTAATATGTGTGTGTATGTATCTTACAAGTGCAATGTATGATACATAAAGACATTTTAAGTTTGAAAAATCAGATGTTTTGCGCGAAGTGACAGTAGTACCCACCTCAACGCTTCGCTTATGAGGCGTGCAAAAGAATTATCGAAATCGGTTCAGCCGTTCTCGAGTTATGCGCTTACCAACACATTTTGCGATTCATTTTTATATATAAGAAGAAGAAGAAGAAGAATGACTCATTTCAATTTCAAATAGGTACTTGTATTTTATATTATGTATGCGTATGAAATCGAAATGACCTTGCTTAAAACAGTGGGTTAAAAATACTCGCAACTTTAATATATTCAAAGATTAACATTTTGATTAGGAATAATTAAAATACATTATGTCGGTTTAAAAGATACCTACTTCTCGTACTTATAAGTCGTCTGTAATTAAAGCAAGTAATAGATAAATTAAATGATTGTATATTTGTCTAATAGTTTTGTAGTTTTCCGTCCGCGGCTTCGCCCGCTTTGTCTGAAACCTATAATAAATTATACTAAAGCCTTCCTCTATCTATTAAAAAAACTGTATCAAAATCTGTTGCTTAGTTTTTAAGATTTAAGTAGGGATGGACAGACGGCGACAGCGTTTTTGTTTTATAATATTATGTTGTCTCAGTTTACATATTCTGTATTCTAAGTATGTAGTGATATAATAGTAGCTTCGATTACATTATGATTCGAAATCCCTTATTGTTATTGCGCTACAACGATTGTTCGTTCATTTGTATGAAATGTTGAAAGTAAAATATTCCTATTAGAGACGCTGACTCGTTAGCAATTAAGTTTTCCTTCCAATTACTTGGATTCGCTGAGCATGAGTGTTCCTTTTGTAGTCAGTCGGACATCTTGATTATTGTATATTGATTATGTTCGGATTATTGGATGAAATCGAGTTATTGAATCGTTCATAGCAGTTATTGTGAATGATACTAATGCAAATGGAATGAAATTCTTGGTATGATTTCTACTCTGTATTTTTTATATTTTTATCATTTTATAATCCTTATGAGTATCTATTATGATGGATTTCCTGTCCTTAGATTATGGTAAGAACGATAAAAAATTGGAAAAAGTTACAAAACAAAAAAAAGTTAATTTGGACGCATTATAGGTAGGTACGTACGGAACTTACCTACGAAAGACATATGAATTAAAACAGTAAAAATAAAAATTTGCAAAACTTACAAAAAACAGTCAACTCCGAACGCAGCCAGGTCGAGAAGCTAGTTCAAACACAAATATAGAAATGATGAGATTAGTATTGAAAAAGTATAATAAAAGCTGTCCAAGTTTTTTATTTGATTTCTTGTTCAGATGATTTGGTATGCATAAACATTTCCTGGTAATCTCGGATATCGGATTAATATATTCGATAAAATATACAGATACAAGTATAAAATGAAAGATATAATAAATTGATAGCTCTGTTGAGAATTTCTTAACTAGTTAGTTTTATTATTTCTAGTTTTGTTTGTACAAAATATTCGTCGGTAGTTAGGTGGTATTTTTTAATTTTCAAAAGTAAAAATATTCTCTTACATTACTGTAAGCACACGCTGGCTTCACTCTTTAGCTGCTTTCACATAATTATGTTTAGTTATATTGTAGCTCAATATTTTGAAATAGATCTAATTTACTACGCTTGCACTTTTGCACTTTTGGTGTCTGCGCCGATTGAAAACTCGCGGCCATCTTCCTTTTCACCCGACCAAATGCGTGTTCGCGATTGGTCCGTGCGAGCTAATTGACCAATCAGGTCTTAGCTCCAATGTCAAAGTCATTGTCAACACAGATAAACAAAATGCAGTAATTAATAAAGTTAAACTAAAAATATAAATCTTAAATAAGTATTATAAAATTAAAATCAACAAATAAAAAGGATTTTATTCATTTTATCACACACATTACTGAAATAAATAAATATCGTATTATTTACTTCTTGCCAGCATTTCTCTGAAGCTTCTAAATCTAATTGCTATACAATACATCTGTCTTATCTTCAAAAGCGTATATATTCGAAGTCAAGTGGAATAAATAGATAATTTTTTCAGTTTGATTATCTTTAAATATTAAGTCTATCTATAACCATTCAGCAGAACGTGACATTCTTTTCTTCTCTGTAATTTTCTCTGCGTTTGAAAATTAAGCATTTAAACTAGTAAGCCAATAGTTGCCTCATTCCTTTTTCAACTCGTTACTAAACGAATGAAGATCGCAAAGATTGCAAATAATGTTTCAGTAATCTTTAGATAAAAACACATAATATTAAAAAACAATATTATTTGAATTTGGTATTTCCATAAAAGCATATTACTCAGGATTTCAAAATAAATGATCAAATTTATAATTACATGGATCTTTCCTTGATTTATTTAAACATGATTTTATAGTATTAATAATAAATAGAGAATTAGATAGCTGACTACTATAAATGAGTTAACGGACTAACTTGTTTTTTTTTAAGTTTTAATAGGAATTTAGCACTTTTAGACAGAGATAAGTAGATTTGAGATCAAGATAATTTTTAAGGTAATATAAAACTAGGCTTGATTTATTTTACATTTCAAATGCAGATTTTAGTATTTTATTTTAAAGGAAAAATTTATAACTGCCTATTATAAACTTATAGAACGTCATTCCGTCATGAATTTTGTTATATTTATTTCGGTATTAAAATAGATTTTTATCTTTTAAGACAGATAAAGATTAAAGATAATGAAAATCTAGATAATGTAACGGTGCAGTCGTTTTCATGTTATAAGTGGTGTTATTGACCTCACATTGTTTTTTATAGGAATGATGATGAATAATTTTTTATATGTGCATGGTTTTAGACTGAAAAAAGGATTTTGAAAAAAAAACTGCATCATAGGATTTTTGATGTGAAACTTCTTTAGGCGCGTTGAGAGTAAAATTTCGCGTCTTGGCAATACTGTCACGTCATGGGGTAAGGCGACGATTGTGGTATCTTTGAATCTTGGCAAAAAAGTTTCACTTCTCACACACTCTCTTATTTAACAATTAATTCTACTAATAGCCAGCTATTGATTATTTATCCACTAATGACTACCCATGAACATTTTCAGAGGTATTGCCTCGCCAAATACGTTGCCTACTTTTAAGTTTACGGGAGAAATGGATTGACGAAAGGAAAAAGACTCCTTGTATTATAACAGTATGTAAAACTACCACTTATAAAGAACAAAGTCTGAAAGTAATGCATATTTGAAAAGTACAGCCATTATACTACTAGTTTTCTAGTATCATAATTCATAGATATGCCACCATTCTTGTCATAAAAATAGCTGAGATAATTTTAAAATAATCTGAGATAATTTTAAAATAATCTTACCAACACGACCTGGTTAAAGCTGGGGCGAGACAGAGATTAGCATTAAGTGATAAGATTTTCGTTTATTTAAAGAAATCTTGTTACAATATAATATTATGTGTTCCGTTTGACGTCCGTAGTCCATTATGAGAGAGTACATCGCCTTTTTCCCCGTGAAGTCGCTAGATGGTGCTAGTTTTAAGCCCGTCACGTGGTACCGCCGCCAGCGCCGCGAGTGGTGGGGGACAAAACTCACCACAGTCCCAGCAAGCCACCAGAAATATTCTCATTGTTGCGTCGTTTTTCAAACCGTACGCAAGTCGTTAGATTATATGTAATTTTAAAATACTGTATTTTAAATTACATATATACATAATTTAAATTTAAATAATAATTTTATACGAACTTTCGAGATTGAAGTAGAAAGTTCAGTTTTTTCTTTTTAAATAGTTTTTATTTAAGTCCGTTACGTTTCATAGTGAAATGAATATTCAAGTGTTACCTGCGTTATCGTTATTTCAAACGAATAACGAAAATCGGATTTATTTGAAGTATAAATCTGCAACCACGAGCGTGGCATCGCGACCATAAGTCTATAGCGCAGGCCAAGGGCCTACCGAATCGTGTCGAGCGTCTTAACAGCGCGTTTTCTACGTGTTCCGAGCTGAGTTCTTCTTGTCCGGGGTCCAGCGACGACGAGGAGCCGCCGCAGCGTGTATGGCGCCGCAAGCGCGCGTTCAGCCGCTCGTGTGCAGGTTTGAGATTTTGTCTCAACACGGTGAGTCATGTTATTAATACATTATACGTGATTTACGATGATTTCAATACAAATCTTTCAACGTTAATGGTTATTACTAGATGTTACGCGTTAGATAACCTATTTTCACAAATATCGGTTTTAAGATAGTATATTAATTGCCGAAAGCAGATTCGAAACGTGTTTCGATCTTTTGATTTTATTCCTCCTTGAATCGTATTCGCTACGCGGACATTCTAAATGTATGTGAATTGTGCCTTCCTTTTCCGAATTGAGGGTAAATATCAAAAACGAATTCTTAATCTCGTTAGATTAGAAAATTCATCCGATACGAGTCGAAACAAGCAGAATGTAGTTGCCTTTGTCTTGTAAGCACAATAGAAATAGGTAAATTTTTACGAATTCTTAAAATTTATTAATAATTTTTGCCTGACGCATTAAATTAGTCCGCGACTCTGTGCCTAATTACTGCTAAATTTTAAATGCGACTTCTATTCTCTATACAAATAAACTTAAGAATTAATAGAGATGCTTTGAAGGGGATTAATGATAAGTTTAAAGTCTTATAAAATTCGTCCCGCTGTGGAAATAATTTTTAACTTACTAACATGATTAGTAGCATATGCAGATAGGCGGATTTGATAATTTGGTTTAAAACTCGTCACAATCAGTTTTTACCAGTACATTCAATAACCGTTAAGATCGACTTTTTAAGTCGTTTCAAATCATTTCATGAATACAAAAGGAAACGCCAAAAGAATAAAAAAGGGGGGGGGGGGGAGATTTTCAACAAATAAAAGCTTAAATTAATCTCGTCACCCTCTAATACCATGTAATTCGAAAACCAGCCATAGTTTTCACTTAAGAGGTAATAATACTTATTTATTCTTTAACTCTGACATCATACTTTATGTCTTTGAAGATTCAAGTCACTATTGAAAATCAGGGGTTCAAACGAACACCATGACTATTGTTAATCACCCCTTTTCATAATTAAGAAAAGCAAGTTCTGCAAATACAGAGTAATTTTCAATTTCACTCCCACTGTTAACTGTGACATGACATACTCAACATAAAATCATAAATTTTTGTATTTGCGAGGCTATCAACTACCCGTACGTATCGACGCCTCCTATATCCTTGTATACCATATAATATTGTATACCATATCGATATTATAATTATAAATACATCATAAACGAAGGTCAATTACTTAAGATAACGTATCAGCCCTTCGGGCTAGCGTCAGCTCAAAGAATGTTTGCAACAGTCACAAACTGGACTGCTGAAGAACCAAGGGGCTGTGGCCTTTACTTGGTGATTTACATGGGCAATGATTTGCGTTCACCAGAACAGCATGTACACCACATTGAAACGAAATGAAATGAAATGAAATGATTTATTTTGCAAGAAATGTGAAAAATTTACATATGTTATATTGTTTCATTATTCCGCACAAATCGTCAATTGATTGGCTTGCAGAGACTTTGGAATTGCAATTCAACTCAATTCAATTCGAAATAAAGTTCGTCTCTAACCTACTTTGGAATATCAATCCGATAGAATCTATTCTGACACCCGAGCGTTGCTAAGATTTTCTACGAATGGTTTGGAGCAGGAAGCAAATTTGAAATTGGCGATGGAAATTAAATTGAAAGTGTCAGTGCCTAAAAACAGGCTTAATAGCAGGCAGTTGGTCCCTCAAGCAGGCATACCACCTCTTAGGGTTTCTCAACTTTGCAACCTTCATCACCCTCCGGGGAAGGATGCACTGCCGCATGCTATAGCGCCAAGGGAACGCCTCTCGGGGCTTATTTCCTTTGCAACCTTCATCACCCTCCGGGGAAGGATGCACTGGCGCACGCTGCAGCGCTACAGAAACGCCTCACAGGCTTATCAGTTTTGCAACCTCTATCACCCTCCGGGTAAGGATGCACTGGAGCACGCTGCAGCGCTACACGAACGCCCCACGGGCTTATTATTATTTTTGCAACCTCCATCACCCTCCGGGGATGGATGCAGTGGCGCAGCACGCTGCAGCGGTACAGGAACGCCTCTCAGGCCTTTTATTTTGAAACCTTCATCACCCTCCGGGGATGGAAGCACTTACGCACGCTGCAGCGCCACAGGAACGCCTATCAAGGTTTGTCATCTTTGCAAATTTTATTACCCTCCGGGGAAGGATGTACTGACACACGCCACAGCGTTACAGAAACGCCTCTTTGGGCTAATCAACTTTGAAACCTTTGTCTCCCTCCGGGGAAGAATGAACTGCCGCTCTTTTTAAAGATCTAGTTCAAGAACATCTTTTAAAAGCAAGTAAGTGAAAAAACAAGTATAATATCTACCAGCCGTACCCAATTCACAGGATAGTCTTGGCAGTGAATGAAAGGACCTTGGACCCAGTGCTATTGAAATGTTTGCAGTAATAGCTTTCCTAATCTTGACTGTCGAGGTAGTAAGAAAAAATTTCATTCAAAGGCAGAACGAAATCTCTTTGACAAGAGTTATTAGTTTGAACGATTGAACACTTCACAACCTTCTAGGGCTGTACAGCTAGGAAGCCGAATTCACGCGCAATTGCACCGGCTCCTACTACAACGTGCTCGAACAGTCGACACAAACATTTCCATTCAGAGGGGAATTCTACAAATAAATTTTAATCACAGCTCAAACAGGTTATTTCAAGTAAGACAGTCTTAAACAACCAGCTCTATTGCCTCGAGTTCATTATAATAGTACCCAAGTGGAAGAAACCCTCTTTGCACCCAGACCTCAAGAGGCGTGCTACTATCAGGATAAGTCCTCTCAGTCGTTCACTGACAAACACGCACAGGTTCAGCTCCAAAGCAAATACAGAACCTACAGCTGAAAGTATGGCTCATTTTGAATAGGTCAACCTGTTGTACACCTTGAGGGACAGCTTAAAAAAAAAAATAAATAAATAAATAAACATACATAGACTGCTGGTGGCCACTGACCAGGCTATAAAAGGATGCTAAATACTTAGCTAAATTATGTATAACTGACGGTTTAGTACACTATTCTTATACATAAAATCAGTCGGTTTGTATTAAAATAAAATTATATTAAAATTTCATCTGATCATTTAAGCAAACATTACCTTAGCTAGAACAAATCTTTCAAAATTACAAATCCGGAAGGCAAGGAAGGTTATTCAAAAACTCTTATCGAGATATTTTTAAAATAAATCAGCATAATAAAAATAATTATTTAACTATGTGATTTATAAAATTAATAAAAAAAAAAAAAATTGTTTGCATTTATTAACGCGCAGCTACTATACTGTTATTAGCTTTTGGACGTGTTCTCTATTTATTCCTGTTTACATTGCAATTCAAAACAATGGGTCGAGAGTGAAGACGCGTTTACCTCGCATTCCGCAAGTTAGCTAAATTATTGTCACATATTATGTAAATATGAATCCAGTTTCAAGCGCATTTTCCAATCCATAAGAGATTCTCTGACTAATCTGTTTATTACTACACAGCATCCGGTGAGACCAGCTACAGCGGCTATCATAGGTGGCAGGGTAAAGTGAGCTCTTTTAGAGTCGAGTTTGAAATCTGGGTAATGTTACATAGTTATAGTAGCATCATCAATCTATTTGGAGAAATATCTAGATATGTTTATAAACATTATTATTCACTTACAAATTTTTAAAGAATATAATAAATTCGATCACAAGGTGGGATTCAAACCCCCGTCTTTCCGCCACAGGGTGGAATTATTATTATATTATTGTCGTAGTGTATCTAATACTAATCAAAATAGAAGTCATTAGTAATCACAATCGAGATTTTTCAGCCTACTCAGGTTTAAGTGCATATTATACTGATTAAAATGTTGACAAGATATACTTGTAGTATATTTGTGGATGTATTTTATGCATGGTATTGAGACAAATTTTCAATAATTATCAAAGTCATGATTTTATACATTATATACTTTGTTTATAGGATGTATATAAGCTTTTTGGGGCATTACTCTATCACATTGTTGCATCTTATTTATCAAGCCACCAGGAGATATCAAACAACTCTCTCATAATGGACTACGGACGTCAAACGGAACACATAATATATAAATTTTACCTTAAAATAAAATTTGTATTATGTTTCCTAAGACGTCCGTAGTCCAGATAAGGTCTTCCTGGTGTTATTTTTGCACCATTCATTCCGTATCATTTATGAGACGAACAATGAGAATATTTCTGGTGGCTTGCTGGGACTGTGGTGAGTTTTGTCCCCCACCACTCGCGGCGCTGGCGGCGGTACCACGTGACGGGCTTAAAACTAGCACCATCTAGCGACTTCACGGGGAAAAAGGCGATGTACTCTCTCATAATGGACTACGGACGTCTTAGGAAACATAATACAAATTTTATTTTAAGGTAAAATTTATATATTATCTACAAACACTTTATTTGGAGGTCAACTTTTCACAATTTCGTATCTTAAAGTGTCTGAATATTCAAGCGTTCGAAAATCGTCTAATACATAATAATATGTTTTAGTATGAAATATTTAAAAATAGTTGTGGATTTACATAATTATTGATTCTTGTTATATATTTTTGATGTTTTAAAGAAATTAAGAAGATCCTAAACGATACTGCAGCATGACATGCGTTACGTGGTGTCATGCATGCTCGTTTAGATCGATGATTGATGATTGAAATGATTGACATGCAAACTACGTGCTGATAGCAGATTGATGAAGCTTTCTACTATCTATTCTGCAAGTTAGACTGACATGCAGCTTGATCGTTTGGATCGGTGCATGTCATACAAAAGCTTATAACGCGAACTGTATAAAAATTAAAAATATATTGTTCGATATTTAGGGTGCGTTTTCACCAATAATGTGAGCGCATGTGTAGCGAAGAATGTGTTTGTAAATAACAAACAGAATCGCTTCAAACGCTAAACGCTTCAAACTATTAACTAAATGAAGCGATATGATTGGTTCTTTACAAAGACATTCCTCGCTACACATTCTCGCACATTATTGTTTGATAAGCAGCCTTAGACACTTATGAAGCATGAAAATTCACATAAAAGCATGTCATGCTTGCATTACCGTCTAGACACTACTTTATTTCTTTCAAACACCAAAAATACACAACAGGAATTAATAATTATGTAAATCCGAAACTATTTTTAACAAATTCCATATTAAAACAGAATTTAGCTATAGAGTAGTTGAATAAAATTATATAAATCTTTATAACTTTGACTTACCAATTAATTCATAAGTGGAATATAATAGAAACAAGTCAATAAATACCGGTTACAAAATTTAACAAATTTGAAAATAAATCTCAACTAGTTTTTGAAATATATCCTACAGTAAAAAATACGAGTATGCATTATTTATCTTATAAATATATATAAACCAGTTGAATTAAATAAAAGCCTTATGTTACTTTTGAATTGTGTACTTTTCTGTAAGTATATAATTTTATATGATCGGATCAGGGGCCGTATTTATGCCCTCTTATTTCCAGACAGTTTAGTGAATTGAACTGACTATTCAATATTCATATTATACCAAAATTAACCATGGCTGGTTATTGCGAACATAATATGAATTTGCTAGTCAGTTCAATTCACGGCGTAAACTGCCTGGAAATAAGAGGTCATAATACGGCCCCAGACTTTCGAAGATTACCCCCTACAAACAAAGTTAGAAAATTAACCCCTAAAAATGTTCTCGTATTTAAAAGGGTACATAATATAGTAGTAATTTTCATTACTTTTAGGTGCAATTACATCATAAACGGATTTCATAGCACCATTAAACACAAAATCCTCTTCCGCAAATTACAAACCAGCTTAGAACAAAATTCACGCTTCGCCTAAGCGCGACAGTCTATTTGTATTCGTAGTTTTTAAATAATCCTTGCTGTTCGTATTAAGCGCGTCACACACGGTGAAGATACTATAATATTTTACCCACAAAACGCGTCATTTGTAACAGGATGGCGGTTCTACAGGGGTCTTAGTACGCAATGACAAAAAGAAAAATGATGGTCCGAACGCTGATACCGGATGCGTTAAGATACTGTAATATAAAATATAGGTAACAGTATCTTAAGATAAAATATTATAGTATCTTCACCGTGTGTGACGCGCTTTAAACCTAGCCTGGATCTAGATTCTAGATTCTAGTGGTAATAGCCTTTCCACGAATATTTTTTAGTAGGGAATGTGTTATTAACTCTGGAGACTTTAGTAGCTCTGATGTACTTCTGCACTCCTGGTACTTTATTCAGTATCGGATTACAATTTTAGTTGACGAAGAGTAAGTAAGTTAAGTAAGGAAATGAAGTTTATATTTATAATATTTGGTATAAATTAAATGTGGGAAACAAACTTGGATGAAATCTTACATATGCATTTAGAAGTATAGCCTTTATTTTTCCTTATTCTGTTATAAGTGGTGGTCACACTTCACAAAAAGCGTTTTATTTCTAAACGTACAAAAAATGAAATCACTAACACATATTTTTTGTTAGGATTTTAGTCATATTCGAGAACCTGAAAGCAAGGAAAATTTTCTAGGTGTTTATGCATTTTTATCGAAGTTCCCATAACGATGTTTTTTCTTAAGGTATGTATATTGTATAGTGTAGGTCAAGATCCTACCATGTCTTGGCGTGGCCTATATACCTTTAAATATAAATACTGTTAGTGTTAATACTCTTAAATATAAACTTAATTAGATACTGAAGTGGGTTTATAAGTGGTTTAGCGAATCGAGACTAAGCTACGATAAAACGAAAAATGCAGATTGAATTAATACCGTTTCACGATTTTAATTCCATTATAATAAAGAAACCGTAATATATCTATAAAGAGAATTACATGAATTACTTATATTGTATTTTAAAAACATTAGCTTACATATATTTTGTTTAAACTGCCTTAATTTGCCAGACTAATAAATAAATACTTGCTCAATAAAAGTGTTTTTTGATCGGTTCTTTGATAGGTAGTGACTAGTTAGTTATTTAAGTAGGTAGTTTATTGTAGTTTATTTTTTTTTGTTTAACTACATTTAGAAGTGGTGTGGTCAAATTACTTTGTGTTAATACTGACTAGAAGTGTTTGTTTAAGAAGTGATTCATAAACTAGGTTTTGAACAAATAAAACTGCACATAGAGTACGTAATATTATCACGAACTATATCCATTATAATTGGTAAACTTTTAAGCTATTGCATAGCTTTTATCTCAGACTGAGCGCGGCGACCAAATGTAAAAATTCCGTAACGAAAAAACCTAGGGGGTGTTTTACACTCCAACTGGCACAGCGATGCGATGCTATGCAATATAGCTTTACCGCGGCAGTCCTCGAGTGCGACACGTATTTTTTTAATAATAGACAATGTTTTTATTTTGTCCGACAACTTTTTGCGCTTCTTTGCCTTTCTCCCCGTGGTTGCCTGGCAGAGATCACTGCATAGTGATAAGGCCGCCCTTTGTGCTTCCTAATCTTATTTTTGTAACCTTTATGTATATTTTGTTTTTTTCACAATAAAGTGTTAAATAAATAAATAAATAAATAAATGTTTACAAACCCATAATAAAGTCTTAAAATTAATTTTAACATTTACAAAATTTGATAAGTAAATAAATTTTGTGTTACATTAATTTATTCGTTAAAATTTGGGAAAATAAAATTAAAATTGTACTGAGTGAAGAAGCTATGAACATTTTTAACTCAAAAGTATGCTTGTATATCAGTGATAATAATTTATTAACATGTTTTCAAAAGTGGTTTTTGTACAAAATATCAATTAAGTTAGAGTGGACTCGTTAAGTGCCGATAAAAGCATTCGTAAGTATGTAGAAAAAACTTGAATAAGAATTAAGTTAGTCCGAGGAAAATGGAATTTTGGTATTTTATTATAGTGCGGGATAAAGTAGAAATTTAACTTTCATGTTAATAACAATTAATTGAATAAAATTATTTAAAAAGGAATGAATTAGAACATTAATTTTGTAAATATATGATTAATAGTAATTTCGAAGGTAAATGAAGACCTGAGATAGAGTATTAATTATCATAAAATATAATTCAAAATAGTCATAAATAATTGAAAAAAAAAACTTTTTTCGCGCTGCCTCAAGATTTATGTTGTCTACTTTCTTAGAAAGCATGGCATTAACCAAAATATAACTTTTCATATTTTTGTCTTTGAAATGTAATATGGTTAATGGTTATACATACCTACTTTGATTGCAATATTTTTATAGTAACTTTAACAGAAATCTTTACTAATATTATAAACCTGAAGAGTTTGTTTGTGTGAACGCGCTTATCTCAAGAACCACGTGTCGGATTTGAAAAATTATTTGACTGTTAGATTATAGCCTATTTATCGAGGAAGGCTATAGGCTAGATATCATTACGCTAAGACCAATACGAGCGGTCAGCGGAGCAATGCGGGCAAAACCGCGGGGCACAGTTTTATTACAATTACATTTCCGATCAAGTCGTGTGCAGTGAATCACTATTGGAGCATTATCCACAGACTTCCAGATGTCAATGACATTTGAAACAGCAAAAAACATTTTGATATTTTTTGTGAAACTTTTTCTGTTCCCACGATATAAAATTTAGTTCAGTATACAGTCATCGAATTGTAATTAGATATTTGATGGTTATTTACTTCTGTAGTTGTCCATAACTGACCTTTTAACACGCTTTTATTATCATCATCATGATCAGCCCTTACACGTTCCCACTGCTGGGACACGGGCCTCCTATTAGGGCACATGCCATAAGCCACCACCCTGGTTAAAACTTAACCTGTATATTTGTATGTAACCGACTCACTGTGAACGGACAGATTTAATTCAATTTTTTCGCAGTTATCAAGGATTGATGACAATAAATTGATATCATAAGTTCATCTCATTTTTTTATATTTTTAACAATATTTTATTGAATAGAAAGTCATTTTTAATCATCCTATGCGCATACATCAGCAATTTTCCTAACAAAAAGCATTCCATTCCCAAATAATTACGATATTTAGAGCTAGCGCGCACGAGCAACTTTGTCTCCGCAACTATTTTGTCTCTCCCATCAATTTGTATGGGGAGTTGCGTCGCTACGTGCGCGCACTTTCATACGACGCAACTCCCGACGCAGCTCTTATAAAGGTCAGCGTTCGTACACTGACAGGTCCTTTCGTTAAGGGCTCATCACGTTTTGTCTGTCGTTTATTAATTACTAGCGGTCCGCCCCGGCTTCGCCCGTGGTACATATTTACGTTTTCTCTACATAAAAACCATCCTCGTACTGTAAGGAATATAATAAAAAAATAATTATCGAAATCGGTTCAGCCGTTCTCAAGTTATGCGCTTACCAACACATTTTGGGATTCATTTTTATATTATAGACTAGCGGTCCGCCCCGGCTTCGCCCGTGGTACATATTTATGTTTTCTCTACATAAGAACCATCCTGGTACTTCAAGGAATATAATAAAAAAAGAATTATCGAAATCGGTCCACCCGTTCTCGAGTTATGCGCTTACCAACACATTTTGCGATTCATTTTTATATTATAGATAAGATAAGATTACGCCTCGCTTAATCAGTGAAAAAATATAAAGCTGAAAATAGTGTTTGTTTGAACGCGCTAATCTCAGGAACTAATAAACTGATTTCAATCTATCCCCGTTGGATATGTATGTGACCCCTGCTAAAGGCGAAAGCCCCTCGCCCCTGCGAAGCCAAGGCGGGCTGCTAGTTCTATGAAATGTTTGTTTGTTTGTTTTACGCGCTAATCTCCGGAACTAATGGACTGATTTAAAAATTCACAGTACAAGTACATTATGTACTACGGGCGAAGCCAATACGGACGGCTAGATCTATATAAAATGCATCTATAATCTATAATATAATGCAATCTAATTTCATTCTCGTATGTTGATGACTAGCCGCCTACATAACTGTTTTATGACGCAAATATTAAAAACTAGCGTTCCGCCCCGGCTTCGCCCGTGGTACATAATATTTACGTTTTCTCTACATAAGAACCATCCTTGTACTTCAAGGAATATAATAAAAAAAGAATTATATCCAAATCGGTTCAGCCGTTCTCGAGTTATGCGCTTAGCAACACATTTTGCGATTCATTTTTATATATAAGAGAAAGATGTCGTCACTGATAATGAAAAAATTGCTAAACATGAGATTTTTCGTATCTCCCTTACTTCAAAGGTAATTTTAATTGGATACGAGATATATTACACAAGCCACGCATAATAAGTTAATTTAAAATGTTGTTTATTCGAAAATTTGTGAATTATACCTAGGTACTTTATTTTTATTTAGGGTACTTTTTGAAAGTAATAAGTTAAAAAGGAATTTTTGAAAAGCCATGAAAAGTAAGTACCTAATAAGGTAAAAATAAAATTGAAAATGCGTTCGTATAATACCTACCAGGTGATACCAGTGATAATATAATGCTATGTATAATACATTTGACCGCCTCCTTGGCACAGTGGTTGACGCGTGAGCGTAACACCGAGGGATCCTGGGTTCAATTCCCGGTGGAGACGAAGAAAAAAAATGTCTCGGTCTGGTAGGACACAGAAAGCTGATCACCTACTTGTCCCGAAATAAAATCGATCAGTGAAACAGATGTATAATGCATCTGCCCCTTACCCCACTAGGGGACATGGGACTTCACTCATATAACATTTGAGGGGACTTCGTTTTCTTATATATTCACAGACTTAAAATTTAAGGGCCATATTAGATATGATTCTTGAAGTTTACAAAAAGAAATACACGTGAACACGTCATATTGTTCAACTGAAATCTAGATACAGAAATAACATACAGATTGAAACATACTTTAAAGTTTAACTAAGTTTAGAGAAGTGAGTTCGATGTAACTTGGATGGATACAAAATTGTAGGAAGGTCTTTACCAAATATTCAAAGTTTAAACTATTTTAAAGTTTTAAAACGGCTTTTTAATTAAATTACAGTACCTATGTATGTAGAAAACATTAGATAATAGATAAATTTGAATTGTAATGAAAATACATTATACGTAGTATCATCTAACAAACGGTTTATATGTTACTCTTTCACGCAAGTTGTAGGATTGTAAGTAGGATGGAGTTGTAGTTGTAGGATGTTTGTTACTCTTTCACGCAAAAATTACTGAACCGATTACAATGAAATTTAGCACACATATAGAGGGTAACTTGGATTAACACATAGGATAGGTTTTATCCCGGAAATCCCACGGGAACGGGAACTATGCGGGTTTATCTTTGAAAATGCGGGCGAAGCCGCGGGCGGAAAGCTAGTATTGTAATAAGTATGTAGAATCGTATCAGTTTTTTGCATGGTGAATAAATTTTATTCGAACTAGAAACCATATACTTACCTACCTACATTCTCCTAGTTTAACAACAAATTAAAAAGATATTCCTGAGTAATTATTTTACATTATAAATAGGTACATAGGTACTTGGAAATCCTTTAGAATAAAGTTGATTCAATAAGCCTTTGCGCATATTACATTTTACAAAAAACTTCACAACTCTTGAAACTTAAAATTCATCAATTCAAATCTTAGAAGACAGTGAAAAAAATACAGATAATCTAAAACGGAACGATTGTATTTTTTTTCAATTGCCTGCCAGTATTACAAATCCAATTTGAATTTGGAATCGACTTTGTTCCATAGTCCACAGAATATTGAAATTCGAATTTCGAAACGTCATCGATGATCGACAACCAGAAGTCAGTCGCTATTTAGACTTGAGGGAGGGTGAACGTTGCGCGTGTGTGTTTTCGCGGGAATTCGCTCGACAAAACATAACCTCTTCGCGTCATAAAAAAAGACTATAAAGTTTTAATTAGTGTTCTAGAGTGAAGTTTTAACGTGACGTTTTAACAATAAGTGTTTGTGTGGTGGTTTGTTTATCAAGATTATTGTTTTGGAGTATTGGAAATATATATTTATACCTACTTAAAAGCGGTGGCCGTACCATAAAATATGTTATAATTTATACCATAGAGCGTGGGAAATGAAAATTTTCGGTTTTTATATTCAATATGATTAGTTATTCTAATCAATATGAGCTTAGTCATAATCTATTTCTATTCTATACTTTGAAGATATTTCACGTATGAAAATAAGTACTTAACTACTTACCTAGTATAAATTCAATAGGTACGTAATTTATTTTAAAGACGTAGGTAGTTAATATATTTTATAAAAACTTCATTGCAATTGTGTTTTTTGTTAATGATATACGGGTAAGTAATTTTATAGTACTTTGTAACAATGAGACTGCTATTATTTTCATAATTTTGGTTTTATTCCAAAAGACGCTAATTTGCGTCTTATTAGTCAGTTCAATAAAGAAACGAATCTTCAATGGCGGCCAAAGCTGACTTTGACAGATGGTAGGATCATCAAAAAAGAAAATAAAAATAACGTAAATTGATAATTATTTTATTAACTATTTCAAATTGTTTGTTGACAAACTTTTTTGTTATTGTATTTGTGTATTTATATGAATTATCATATTTACGTATACAGAATGTAATAAAATCCCCATAATACTTGTAATAAGCCCATAAAACTGAACAACTTTTCCCAAAGAACATATTTTGTCAAATTCCAATAAAACATTATTTACTTTCGCAAATGCATAATTGACATTGTAAATTTATGATAAAAACTATTATAGGGAAAATCAAATACATTTTAGTGATTTTATTTTTCCATTTTTTTTTGCATACCGTACGGCCGTGTGTGAGCGAGAGGGAATGATAAGCGCCGCCATTGAAGATTCGTTTCTTTAAAGAACTAACTAATATCTACAATTTTTGCAACAAGTCGGTCCGCGTTTGATGCTCAGTAAAGACAAAATAATGTAATTTAGGTAGGTACTAGGTAGGGATGTGTTTTTTGAAGTAGGTATGCAACATGAAGCGAAATTAATTTCCTTCAATCTTATTAAATAGGTACCTAATTCAAATAAGAAACAATTCCAACATCTTGAATTTTAACATTTAGCTGTAGGTACCTACCTACAGGTACTTATTGGTGAATCTAATTGAACGTTTTTTTTTCTATTCCAACTGGTAAGTAACTACCTACCTACTGAGTAATATAACTAAATCTTATGGAAAATTTTGTAAAACATTTGACATTTGAAAAATTATAGGTATTTTCTTAATGCTGATCTCTGATAACTAATACAATTATGATAATTAATTTCCTTAGAATTAAAAAAATCTGGCAACAACGCACATTTTAAAAGTGGAAAAGTCCATTTTAATGTATGAATTTTATTGCGTTTTGGAACAATAATATTGTGCACTCTTTTATTATATAATAATCGTAATATAAAATACGAGAATTCTTATCTTAAAAACCTATTCTCAAGTCACGCTGTAAGCACATGGATAAAGAAATTGAATGTAACAATACGTAACTAATCATATATCATGGTACCTTATAGGTAGGTACTAGGTACGCCTACTGTTACCAGGCTTATTAGTAATATTATTATACTTACTAGCTTTCGGCCCGCGGCTTCGTCCGCTCTGTCTAAAACCTAATAAAATAAATACAAAAACGTTCCTATTAATTTACTCTATCTGTTTTAAAACACCTGCCTATCAAAATCTGTTGCGTTATTTTAAAGTCAAAAATCTAAACACACAGACGACGGAAAGCGACTTTGTTTTATACTATGTAGTGTTAAGCTTAGTAACAGATGCAGAGAGGCAACGTAGATAGAGTTTACCTATAAGTACCTATAATCTTCAATTTGCCTCTCTAGAGGTAAAGTGCAGTTCGAAGTTCGTAGTTTGAGTATCGGATAATACGACTAAATATAATATCAACGTCTTATTACCTATGTAGTAACTATTTAGTAGTCTGTGGTAATAGAAATCTCATAACTTACCTAGTTCAGACTTAGTTTAGGGGAAGATATACAATCGTAATGTCATAGTAAGTTTATTTTATTACACTATTTTGTATTAAAAGAACAAGGTTTGATCGATCGGCGTCCTAAAATCAAAAAAAGACGCCCCTTTTATACTAAAATTGGCATTGTAGGTAGGTATTAACTGTAGATCGAAGTTCATCTTTATTTGAAACTAGCGGTCCGCCCCGGCTTCGCCCGTGGTACATATTTACGTTTTCTCTACGTAAAAACCATCCTCGTACTTCAAGGAATATAATAAAAAAAGAATTATCGAAATCGGTTCAGCCGTTCTCGAGTTATGCGCTTACCAACACATTTTGCGATTCATTTTTATATATAAGAAGAAGAAGATTAAGAATTTATTCACGAACAGTCGCAGTTAAAACTATGTACAATTGAAATTACGCACCCTAGTTGGTAACGCATAGAGTTCTCAGTTTAATAGTAAAAAGTTTAAATCGTAAAAGTTTGCAACCGTGGCATTTAATGAGCAAGTCTTAAATCATTTTATAAGCTAGGATGTCATATCAATATAATCCTGCCAAACTGAAACAGGTTTATAGTATTCATAAAATATATTTCTAGAAAAATCTATCAATGTCATCACTTCAAATATAATCTGTGTTTAACCTCCTATAGTCTGGCAATGACTAACACGTAACATATATAAGCTATAATTAGGAAGCTTGCATAAAATTAAAGATGAACAGATATCATAGTGCATTTTTAATTTTTATACTGTATAATTCAAGATTTATGCAACGATGGTTGCTTAAAGTTACATAAAATAAGTAAATACAATTCAACATAGAATATGTTACATGTATATAAAAAAATATTTTTGTCTGTATAAAATAGGGTTTAAAAAATCGTAATACATTTTGAACATGTGATGATCTTCAGCAATGCTTTGAGCCCTTATTATTGAATCTCTGTAAGTACCTATATAAAAATTAATGTTTGTCTGTCTTTTAAATAATCGTAAACTATGCATTTGATCGTGTGATGATCTTCAGCAATGCCTTGTGCTTGGTTTCTGAGTTGGTACGACTAATCTTCGATAGTGTAGTTATACTTGCAAAAAGAACAAGCGAAGCCGTGATGCAAAGTTGCGTTATAAAACTGTAGGTATATTATTTTTATCACTCTCTTTAGCGTTGACAATATTCACTCTCAAATAAATCAGTTTGCCTGATTGATCAAAAACTTTACCGCTCTGCAAATATTACACACAAATAGTTATATATGTTCAGTTGTTTGTATGTTGATAACTTTGATAGATAACATTGAACATAACGGATTTGTATGCAATTTCGTGTATAGATTGTCCAAATAAGTATTTTTATCAAAGTTGTGGTTAGTCTATATTGGGTTGATAACAATGGACAATAACAAGATTAGACTGTTGATACTAACTTATGTTAGGGCTGATTTTTTTAATCCCTGGTTAAAACTTATTCGTTCAATAAAGTATCAGATAACATAATATTTTAACTGTAAAATATCGAAGGATTGCCAATTGTAATACATTATTTAAATGTATTTTAATACGATATTCAACGAATGTTTCAACAATTGTAAACTAATATTAAAATACTCAATACTGTATATTTTATACCAAATAAATAAACACAGGTAGAAACTTAAGAAAATATTGGCAAAATAAAAATAATAGACTTGACTGTTTATTGACCTTTCCACATCTATTGCACTTAATATATACATAGTTTATATGTACATAGTGTATGTTCTATATTGGACTTATATATATTGGATTAATCTCGTCTTTAATCGATATAATACAGTATGGACGCGAATAAATTTCTTATCTACATTCCGTTATTGAGAAACGTAGTTGCTTGCAATAATCTATAGTAAGTAATATTATAAAGAGTTTGTTTACTTGAACGCTCTAATCTCAGGAATATAATATCATCACTAAGACCAATAGAAGTGAAGCAATGTGGGTAAAACCGCGGGTCACATCTGGTTTTATATATTCGATTGTGCATTTAAACATATGTGAGGGAATAACATGAGCTAAATTTAAAAGAAAAGTGCCTTACATGTACAAAAAACCTGTATTAAAAATGAAAGGCAGTCTTGTCTTATTAATGAGTACGAAAATCAGAGCATGCAACGCACTTTAAATGACTTACAAGTTTATTTTAATTTATTTATTTTCTAGCTTACCGCCCGCGGCTTCGCCCACTTTGTCTAAAACCTAATAAATTATATACTAAAACCTTCCTCTTGAATCACTCTATCTATAAAAAAACCGCATCAAAATCCGTTGCGTAGTTTTAAAGATTTAAGCATACAAAGGGACATAGGGACAGAGAAAGCGACTTTGTTTTATACTATGTAGTGATATGCATAGATATTTGTTGTAATAAGAATTGTATGCAAAATTTTCCACTAATGTAATTTGAATGTGGTGTTTTTTATCTGTATATTAGGCAATGTATTCTACACTAACATTATGTAATCAGAGGAGAATATAAGCACTTAACAAGTCTTATTATTACCGATTAAAATTGTCATAATTAGTCAACTAAATTCCAAACCTTGGATAGTTTAGGGGGTAACTCGTAGGAACTACAAATTCATGAATAAATCATATTTTAAATTTAATTATAACAGCTTAAAATTGTATCAAGTTTGGGACATATGTACATTCAATTAAGCACCTACCTACTAAGTGTAATGGTTAGGGAGCCAGGTGCAAATTTGGTTAACTATTTCCTCTCAAGAGATAATTCGTCAGACGCATGAGAGTATAGTATTATAAAGCCTCGTGAACGTCAGCTGGCGCTCGGTTGGGGGGGGTGAGCGGTTGTAGCCTCCCACGCACATAGGAAAAAAAAAATACATTCATTCATTCATTTCCTCTCAGCTAAAAATTTGTCAAATTGTAGCTAACCCAATATCTCAACGAAAAAAAATAGTCAGCTGGTTACAACATGGTGTATTATACGTCAGCTGGTGTCTCGAACATGAAAGTTAAATTTAAAGAAAAATTTATTTTCCGTTATTTTCTCTCAAACAAAAATTTTCCTGATGATAGCTTATATGTAACTGTGGATAAATATATAGGTCAGCTGGCTGTATCTTGGTGGAAAAACCGTCAGCTGATACGGGAGGCTACAACCGCTCTTCCCCCCAACCGAGCTCCAGCTGACGTTCACGAGGCTTCATAATACTATACTTTGATGCATTTTACTAATTACCGCTTGAGAGGAACTTGGTCATAAAATCTGCTGCTGGCTCCCGGACCATAACTGTTTGCTCTTGATTTCTGTTACTTCCTTTTTTAAGTTTCCATATTAGGATTAAAACTTATGCAGTTTCTCACAAGTTATTATTAAACTTGCAAAAAACAAGAATTGCGATAACAAAATGAAATCTTACGTCATTAACTCGTACAAAAATTTTCCATTGCACTCTAAATAAGATAATTATGGAACTAAAGTTCTAATTCATATAAAAACCACTTTAATATATTATACTAGCTGCGCTCCGCGGTTTCACCCGCGTGGCTCCGCTCCTGTTGGTCTTAACGTGATGATATATAGCCTATAGCCTTCCTCGATGAATGGGCTATCTAATAGCGAAAGAATATTTCAAATCGGACCAGTAGTTCCTGAGATTAGCACGTTCAAACAAACAAACTCTTCAGCTTTATAATATTAGAATAGATTAATACCAGCTTCATAAAATAAGTGAGACACAAAATTGCTCAACCCGTCGAGTGGGTTAAAAATATCGCAAGATATAAAATTGACCGCAAAATATCGAAAATTCGGACATTTTTGAACTCGTTATTACGTGGTCGTGATCCCAAAATAGCTGTTTATTTTTAAAATAAATCTCAGGTGATTGTAATTAAAAAACGTTAATTGTCGATTATAAAATGTTGTGAAAATTATCACTTATCAATTATTTTACATAATCGTGTTTGGAGTTTGTATTTTACTAGCGGTCCGCCCCGGCTTCGTCCGTGGTAAATATTTCGCAATAAAAGGTAGCCTATGTTCTTTCTCAGGGTCTAAAGATTGTATGTGCCAAATTTCATCAAAATCGGTCCAGTAGTTTATGCGTGAAAACCATACATACATACATACATAATTACAAACCTTTCCTCTTTATAATATTAGTATAGATGTATAGTCCTAACACCATAGTATAAAGAGACAATGTGATGGGTTTTTAGCTGTTTTTTTTACCTATATGTACATTGTACAGTAATAAAGTAGATATTATCCTACTAATATTATAAATTCGAAAGTTTGTGAGGATGTGTGTGTGTGTGTGTGTGTTTGTTACTCTTTAAAGCAAATACTACTGAACCGATTACAATGAAATTTAGCACACATATAGACCCTCTATAAACTGGATTTCAACTTGGATTAACACATAGGATAGGTTTTATCCCGGAAATCCTACGGGAACGGGAACTATGTGGGTTTTTCTTTGAAAACGCGGGCGAAGCCGCGGGTGGAAATCTAGTAATCTATATATAGGACAAATATGGCTTAAAGTTTATTGACGTAAATAATGAAGATTATAGTTTAAAATAATACTTTTTATGTCTGTTTCGTATGTTCGTTAATTTCTATGTCACAAAACATTATCTGTTTTTAAAGACAATTCTAAATCAATTCTCAATTCTAAAAGTGTTTAAAATTGGTAGAGTAGGTACTGTACTTATTAATAAATATCGAGGGACTATTTATCATGGAATTTGTAATTATGTTATATCTACCACTTTTTGTTGAATGACGTCATTCGTATGAACTTGAATAAAAAGAAAATACATTACATAGCGTTAAATTTATGTGTGAAGTATGCTTAGGTATCTTTAGACACATGACTTTCGACACAATACTATAATCATGGACTAATAGGTAAATATATTCTATTCTAGATTCTATTTGTCCATGCGATAATGACGGTATATTTGAATTTAACTTATTTATAGGTATGTTAAGAAATAAATTATTTGTGAAAGTAGGTACCTACGCTTCAAAAATTATGACATCTATATACTAATACTAGCTTACCGCCCGCGGCTTCGCCCGCTTTCTCTAAAACCTAATAAATTATATACTAAAACCTTCCTCTTGAATCACTCTATATAGTTATTAAAAAAAACCGAATCCGTTGCGTAGTTTTAAAGATTTAAGCATACAAAGGGACATAGTGACAGAGAAAGCAACTTTGTTTTATACTATGTAGTGATTATAAAGGTGAAAAGTTTGTTTGTTTGTTTGAACGCGCTAATCTCGGGAACTACTGGTCCGTTTTGAAAAATTATTTCGGTGTTGGATAGCCCATTTATCGAGGAAGGCTAGGCTATACATATATCATCACGCTAAGACCAACAGAAGCGGAGCCACGCGTGTGAAACCGCGGAGCGCAGCTAGTAATTAATAAAAAACAAACTCAAACATGTACCCAAAAAAGTTTAATAAAGTTTATTAATAAAAAAAATAAAAAATAGGCTTAGTTTAGAAGAGCGCTTATTCAAAATACAGATAAATAATAATTTACCACCGGTAAGCTTAAGGCATCGATAACAAAATTATAGGTACAATTTACTTTTTCCAATATATATTTATTAATATTATATATATTTATTTATATATATATTTATTAATACAAGATACTTTTTCTATAATTTGATGTCATTTTGTAACAAAATTATAGACTAGAGTAGATAATTTTTGAAACAAAAAAAAATCGCAGTCGGATGAAACCCATTAGAAAAGGAGGGGAATATGATAAAAATGTAAGGAAAAATAAATTACGGTCAATCCGAGTTCGGGAAGTGGGAGGGGGGAGCTTTTAATAGAAAAAAATGGTCTCTCTCGATTTCCGACAAAACTACAAGTCCTACGGAAAAAAGTTCAATGGCAAAGTTGTAGGTAATAAAAGGATCTACAACTTTTGTATTACTCGGATTGACCGTAATTTATTTTTCCTTTTATTTTCATCATATTCCCCTCCTTTTCTAATGGGTTTCATCCGACTGCGATTTTTTTTATCTTTTCATTATTTTTAAAGGCTTCTACCCCAGTCTATTATATCAAACATAATATTAAATCTTATAAGAGATCCGTCTTCTAAAATAGCTCTCCTAACCATCTAGTCAAGCTTATGAGACGCATGACATATGAAAAGGGTCGAGTGTCATGATGAAAAAAGTTTTTTGTTTTGCAAATGTTTCCATACGATTTATTGCTTTATCCTTGAACATTTTCTTGACCTTAAGTATCCAGTGTGATAGCCAATGACGAGGTATTTATGAGTTATTCATGTTTTGTATCAACTGTTTTAGATTGTGGCAACTGTTTCTCAATTGTATTTGCGTTTGAGTAAGCTCTACAATAAAACTGATCTATTAAGTATTATCTATATTATTATTTTTGGGGATTTTATATCGATCAAAACCAGTAAATAAGTCTGTTAATACATGAGTGTTAACGGACTATTATAATTCCCCTGTCACAATGTTAGTTACCATACTCCTCCAAAACGGCTGGACCGATTCTCATGAAATTTTGTGTGCATATCGGGTAGGTCTGAGTATCGGCTAACATCTATTTTTAATACCCCTAAATGATGAAGAGTAAGGCAGAAAAACGTTTGCCGGGACAGCTAGTTACTTTTAGATGCTATGATATAGGTGCATTTGGACCTATAGGTACTTTTAATTTTAAACATTTTCTGTAGATATATATTACTATTATCTTAATATCCGTCCTATTAGTTTTTATTGATTGATGCTTCGTCAATTTTTTAAAGGCTGATAAATTACTAGAAATTACTTTTTGTATCAACGTTGTGACGTCTACAACAACTCATACGTACTTATAAAACGAATTTAAAAAGGGTGTTTTAACAAGCTTTAAAAAAACACAATATTTTCCA
Source organism: Colias eurytheme (assembly GCA_907164685.1). Lineage (NCBI taxonomy): Eukaryota > Metazoa > Arthropoda > Insecta > Lepidoptera > Pieridae > Colias > Colias eurytheme. Next base: position 3,497 of record CAJQZN010041023.1, on the reverse strand, counting down.
TACATAATAATATAATTATTACGTAGACGATTCTAAAAATGTAAAATAACTTATATATATAATGATTATCCGGCTGTCCTTGCGTTTTTTACTATTGAATAAAATTCGTGTTTATAAGAATAAAATATAAGAACCTTGACTTGAACAAACTTTATTTATCTATGTTGTAGATCTTGTATGAGGTTAGGTAAAAAGGAACAATTATTACAAGTAGGTAATAGATAAGTTTTTAATTAGTAGATAAGTTAGACGCTTTTTGATAATTGATATGTAGTTAATTTTAGTTGTTTTTTGAACCACTTGCATTATATACTTTATAGGCAATAGGCAATCATACTGTCTTCCCTTATATTACCACTTTTTTTAACTATTTTAAGTGAAGAAAGATGCGAAAAACAGAGAAGATACTTACAGAAAGATTAGATATGAAACAGAGAAAACGGCTGTTTTTATTTTGTAAAGCAACTGTAATTATCAAATGTATTTTTTTACTTCTATATGAAACAGTAATATTTATCTAAGGTAATGTTATTTTACATATTGGAACGAAGTTCCTTATCGCGTGTTGTGAAAGGGGGCTAGACGGAAAAAATTCTTACGAAAAGTTGTCACGACACTTTTTGCTAGAGTTGTGCCGTGCGGCGTGCGCGTGGTTCTCTGTCTGTCTCTCTCTAACTTAACACTTCGTTCCATCCGAATGTCCCTTGACATCGCTCAAGTTTTTTTTTTGAATTTGAAACCTACGGTGAAATTATTTCAGTTCCAAACTAAAATCGACAACCTAGTTCAGAAGCTCTCAAATGAAGCGCTTACGAACACAATTAATTTTAATGATATTAAAATATGGCTTCCATTTCGCTGTATGCAACTCAAATATTACGTATTATTCTACTCGACTTCTCTAGTAATGGTATGAAATTAGCAGAGAGCATTTCTTCAAGTAATTGGTGTTTGAACTATGTAGTTCCTACTGTTTTCTATGCACTTATATACTTTTTATCTCTCTTGTGGGTGTAAATTAATCCCTATTTCCATAAGTTAGTTTGACAATATTCATGTGAATTGCAAAAAAACAGAAAATTATGTAGATTATTCGAAAGTATTAGTTTATAGTATTAGCATAACTACTGGATGTCTGTTTAAACTTTAATCTTTGAGCGGCTTAAAAAAATGTAGTATACTTTTTATACCTCTTATATTTATATCCCTTTTCTTATATATCACAAAGCTGTTTTATCCGCTCTTAACTTCCACAATATTAGTTTTGTAAATTTTACACGATACACGAGAAAACAAGACACGCTAGCGCTTGTTATTATAAAGTGCATGAAAAACTAATGTATGCATTATTTGAAGTGAAACTTTTTCAGGCTCGTCGTGAGTAAAATTTCAAGGTCGTGCCATGGCAATACCGTCACGTCATGGAGTAAGGCATTGATTTTGGTATCTTTGAACCTTGCCAAAGAAGCTTCACTTATGACACGTGTGCTCGGCACACGCTCTTTTTTATAATATAGGTACTACCAGTATCGACTGCTTCGTCGCGAATGTGTACTAAATCTAAACTATGCTCAAACCTTCTGACAAAATACAAATAGTTTCATTGAAGAAGGTTCAGCCGTTTTAAAGGAATTTAGTGTCAAATACACGCACGGATAAATATAAAATAAGTACAAATTATTAACCTATATATAGTTTTCTTATCTTGTTTGTTATCGTGTTGCCTTATTACAATGTAATTCCAATACTATATATATGTATTCTAAACTTTCAATTATTTAAATGTTTATGGACGTGTTCCAACTTCCGAATAACTAAAGATTAAAATTGTTCTAATTGCTTTTGGCAATTAAATATACTGAAATAATTTGCATACAACAAATTTAAATAGATTCATTGCCTTTACTTTACTAATTGAATGAAATTTATTAGATGCACAACTATTAACTATTAATATGTAGCATTCATTTATATACTTCCTGGTTTCATAAATTATCTTTAATAGAGTTATGTAGCTGTGAATATCAAGAGGATTATTTAGAGGTCGTTGAAGATAATATTCATTACTATTATAATTACTATATTCGCTCGCCAAAGATTTACCACGGCTTATTAATCTATACTAATATTATAAAGCTGATGAGTTTGTTTGTTTGTCTGCTAGAACACACTAATGCCTGTAACTGCGTCCGTTTTGAAAAATTAAATAGTCCATTTCTCGAGGAAGGCTTACACTATGTTATATCATCACGCTTTGATAAATAGGAACGTAGCAATGCGGGTAAAACCGCGTGGCACAGGTATTGTACAAACCTATGTCTGATAAATATAGGTTTGTAATAAATAATAATATATTGAACACGATTTGTTTAATATTAACTTTAGTTTAAATAACTATTATCAATGTCACGTAATAGGGTTAGTCACACCTATTCATTCATCTCGACACGGATTAGCATAATTATTGTTATAACATTCAAATATTAAATATTAATAATAATAAATGAAGAAAGAAACACAAAGTTGTCATGGTAACAGAGTATTTATTATTAAGTTAACAACGGTAAGTAGGTTCAAAGTCCATCGGGTTTGATGATAAAATAATAAATTAAGTGAATGAATTGAACGCTTTCTCTGTAATATCGTTGGAAGAATATAGTGAAGATACACAATACAATGTATAATATATTTAGCCATAGAGAGGATATAAGTGACACCTATTATTAGTACCCTTTTCCTTTTAATAAGGAAGGCTTTGAAAGTACATCCATCTATAATTTACTAATATGATAGTTGGGTATAATAAAAAAAAATATTAAGTGTATTATCATTTAGTGGCCCTAATTTATTAACAATTTTAATATACTAGTCCTTTTTTTCTAAGCTTAAAGATTTGTAAGAGTTCAGTTGAGTGGCCTAAATGTTTCTTTCTCTAGGTATAGTAGCTATTTAGAATGCTATAAAATTTGAATATTCCATAGACTCAAGAATTTATTCATGTAATAATTTATTCAATGTATTTGAATCCTCCATTCCAGTCCATTATCTTTTCCTTTTTTCTGTACAATTTTTACATTTTTTATGTATCCTGTATTGAGAAATAAGGGTTGCCAAATCATGATTATTGTTTGCGAAAGGTCATAATATTTTTTTTATATTTTTTGGAATTCAGCCAGCCTTATTATTCAGTCATTGTAACATCATCATTATGTGGAGTATTATTATAATGTTAACAGAAAATGTCGTCTACATCCATAGTAGGTAATCCATACTAATATTATAAATGCGAAAGTAACTCTGTCTGTCTGTCTGTTACTCAATCAAGCCTAAACTACTGAACCAATTTGCATGAAATTTGGTATGGAGATATTTTGATACCCGAGAAAGGACATAGGCTAACTTTTATTGCGAAATATGTACCACGGGCGAAGCCGGGGCGTTCCTCTAGTATATAATAATGGATATTCTATTGTGCCGGTTTTGGTACAGTTAAATAT
>CAJQZN010041022.1:29404-56610 GCA_907164685.1 Colias eurytheme | reverse complement strand
TGTTACTTTATTTTCACATTAAATTTATGTAAGAATTTGAATCGCAATTCATTGCTTTTCATCAGAAATGATATGCAGTATGCTTAAGTTTAGTCTGTAAAACGTTAACAATGATTTATTTCAGTCGTAACTCGTAACCATATTTTTTTCGAAGATTTTTTAGGGGGACAAACATTTTGTAGTAATGTACAATTATTTTGAAAACGACCCAACTACTCTTCGGTTAGTGAATATAAATGTCCAAAAAAAATATATGTTACTCATTAGACCTTAAACTTTAATTTGAACGTTTTAAATAATTCTATCTATAAAAATAATGTCCGAAAAAATATTCCAAAGTGGAGCATTTCTTGTTTGAATTTTCGTAACTACGTCTAAACGGTATGGAGTTTTACTATTTTTCTTTCACAATAATATTTTAAAAGGTGTTTGTCATAAATTGTACGTTTGGCGAGACAAGGCAAGTTCTTATTGAGCTACAAATAATTATTCACTGTTTTCTAAATGAAATGAAATGAGCGGGTGCGCGGGCGACGGGCGGCACTGTAGCTCGAACTGTCGGACGAGGAGGTTGTGCTGCTCATTCTCTAAAATTGTACTTTGCCTGATTGTGGATGGCAATTTTGTGCAATTTTTTTTTTGTACAATTTTGTGCGTGCGCGTGGGTTCACATAAGTTTTCTTTTAACTATGTTTGCGAATGTGTGCCCGCCTGCTACTAAGTTTTCTATTAGAAATCTTGTTTTGAACTTGTTTTTTTTCTCAGTCGGGTTTTTTAACAACTTTTTTATTTTATGCTTTTTAGTGCACATTGATTAGCTTAGTAGGTCAAAGCCCTACACCAAATACCCGTTACGTCAAGATGGCGGGACTTACTTAGGCATTTTGAAAATTATGTACCTATAATTTAGTGCATAATTAGTAGGTACTATTTTATACTTTCGTAAAAAACTTCTACTCTAACAGGATTACAAGATCCATACTAATATTATAAATGCGAAAGTAACTCTGTCTGTCTGTCTGTTACTCAATCACGCCTTAACTACTGAACCAATTTGCATGAAATTTGGTATAGAGATATTTTGATACCCGAGAAAGGACACAGGATAGGTTTTATCCCGGAAATCCTACGGGAACAGGTTTTTCTTTGAAAACGCGGGCGAAGCCGCGGGCGGAAGGCTAGTATTCTATAAACAAAGTGGTCCCGCCATTCTGACGTCAAAACAATAAATATGATATAAGTCCCGTGTCCCCGTAGTGGGGTAAGGGGCAGATGCATTATGCATACATCTGTTTCACTGATCGATTTTCTTTAGGGACAAGTAGGTGATCAGCCTTCTGTCATCTGTGTCTTACCAGACCGAGACATTTTTTTTTCTTCGTCTCCACCGGGAATCGAACCCAGGACCCCTCGGTTCTACGCTCACGCGTCATCCACTGTACCAAGGAGGCGGTCAAAAACAATAAATATGCGTAACAAAAATAAGATAACTTTCTATAGTAATTTTCCGATTTTCAAAAATTCGTAACTCAAAAACTAAAAGTATCCTCAAAGTGAAATTTCAGATTTAGGTTCCAAAGGACAATAGCTAACCACAAAAAAATTTACGACTCTCAACTCCACGCCCTATAAAGTACAATTTTACCTTTTTAAACTATTAAAATAGTAAATTCAGTATAAAAAAGTAAAATAAAGTTTTTAATAGCGCCTGAAAAAATTACAATGTTAATAAAATTGCATTTCTTTCATTTTTATGCCGAATTTACTTTTTTAATAGATCAAAAATAATGCAAAGAGTATAAGTATACCTACATAATTTTCAAAAATCTGAGGTGGTCCCGCCATTTTGATGTTCACAAATACTGATTTCATTTCACAAAAAATAAATCTATGTTGTTTTATTATAATTTAATTAAATAAATCTATGTTGTTTTATTATTGTAGGTAATATATAAGCATGATATACTTTTTTGGAATCCTTATTATGATACCTTTAATTTGATATCCATATAGCAGAAAAAGATTTTTTTATTTTATTTTAGTCTAGCACCCCACATTTTTCATTTTTTTTTGTCACCTATCTAACAAAACTTGGCCTAATACGACGAATCTAACGATACCCTAATTAAAGAAATCCATCCAGTGGTTCGGAAGATATCAGAGAATAAAGAATATTAGATACATACAAAGATAGGCGCGAAAAACATAACCCTTCTTTTTAGTCGGGTAATAAAAATGCCCGAGCTGCTGCGGAACGCGGCGCAAGCGGCTAATTGCGATGAGCGCGGATCACGCTCTGCGCACGTAAAAATGAAGCGGGGGTGCGTGGCTAGCGCGGGGAGAACGTCCAAATCCTCAAAGCCGTTTCACTGTTACAACAACCTTAAAACCGTGTTGTCTCGAACAAACTGAAGTACTAAGATTTTTTAGAGTTAATTGTTAAATATTAATGAACATTGTAATCTTTTCTCTTCAGAAAGCTCTAGAATATTCTAGAATGATTTCTTATATGCAGGATTTGTTCTTAAGAATAAGTTTATGTCTCCATTTTTAGATATTGTTAAAATGAATGATATGTTTTCAATATTACCTTCGGATCTGCTGTATTTAAATCCACACCTGAAAAAAATATAATTTTAATTAATTTTTACTTTTATTTTCACACAATTATTTTACGACATAGTTTCAGTGTCAAAAGCTTTATTGTCGACGGTGCATTTTCATCAAACGAGCGAATGCTCATTCTAACCCCACTACGTCAAATTATTTTAGTGTAAACAGGCGTATAGTATTCTTACTTTGTTCTTAGTACGTTCGAAAAGATTCTATGCAATGTTTTAATCTGAACAACACTGAATACGAGTTTTCGTTTACACGAAAAAATCACGAAAGAATGCTCTTACTCTAGCTAGAGCAAAAGCATAGAGCATAGAACTCTAGCTCTATGTTCGCTCTACCAAGCGAACATAGAGCTAGAGCTCTGTTCGTTTGATGTAAATGCACCAAAGTTTCATCGATAAGTGACAGAATTGCTCTAGCTAGAGCAAGAACATAGAGCGAACATAGCACTCTAGCTCTATGTTTGCTCTATCAAACGACATAGAGCTCTTCGTTTGATATAAACGCACCGAAATTTCATCGATTTGAAACATAAATATCGACTAAAATACTGTTTCTGGTTGATTTAAAGTATTTCTATTTCGCAAACCGCAATTTCACAAAATTGGAGGCCGAGCCACACCGGATATTGTTTCAAGAGGTATTGCTGAACGATAAAGTCCTTCCGTTTTTAAATTGGAATGCACTTTTGAGGTTATTTTTTTAAACGGTTTTTTATTTGCAAATCATCGTTTTACTATAAGCTTTTTTTTACTAACAAGCCAGAGTTCGTGGGTTCAATTCCCATCCATGGAAAATATTTGTGCGACGAAAGCTTAGTATGATCAGATCGTGCCGTGAGTGAAAAATGATCTGAAATATTTATTTATATTTACTTATTGCTAAAATAAATCTTTTTCAGGCATTCTGATTGCAAGGAAATGCAATCTTCAAAAAATAGAGCTGATACCTACTTCAAATAAGAGAGCTTCTTATATAATGTTTTCTTCACATACAATTACAAACCCTCCAGACAGACAGATACATAAACAAAAGTTATAAATTATTATAATCCTAATTTACTTAATAAACATTAAAATTATCGATCGTACAAACATTGTACGAAAACTGATCCACTAAGTATCATTCCTAATTTCATACCTTGCACACAAAGATAATCCTAAAAGCTAATATCGCATTAAAACTAATTTCCCGTGAACCACTTTAAACTTTCATATTAGCTCCTCAGATCATACGGTGTGAAAGCGAGTTTCCAAATTGAAATTTAGCCAAACACAATTCAATATCGTTAAAACTACTATTAATTTTAAAGTTCCATATTGATCCTAAGTTCTTAAGGTCCATTATTAAAGTTTTACTTCTTTAGAACTGAAACGGCCATTATTAATCGCTACCGATTCCTACGACTTGAACCACATGCTGGAAGTTTGAAATTAAACCTTGAATGCGGTGGGACAAAGTTTATTTTTGAAAAATTTGCTATTGAAACCTCAAATTTAAGTTTTCCTTGCAAGTGCAGGTTTGAGTTATAGCAAATATGTAAATTATAGGTACCGATTGAAATAGATACTTTCCGAAGATTTTTAGATATTTCTTAGTCTGTTCATAATAATATGTTTTTAGTAGAGTTAGTGGTTTAATTTTACTATCAATTGCTACAGTTCACAATCTTACAAGCGTGATACCTACTTAGAAAAAGCATTGACATTTTTTATCATGTCATTTATAAACCACTAGCTGTGCCCTTTGGCTTTACCTGCATTGCTCCGCTCCTATTTGTATTAGTGTGACGATATAATATAGACTATAGCTATCCTCGATAAATGGACTATCTAACAGTGAAATAATTAATCAATTTGAACGCGTGGTTCATGAGATTAGCGCGATCAAGCAAGCAAACAAACTCTTCAGCTTCATCAAAACTACAATTATATAAAATATCTATTTACTTCTATTTAGTAGTACAGTTTCTGCTCAATATAATGTAGCATCGGTGAAGGAAATCTTTAACATCCCGCTGCAGAAAGGACGCCTTAGTCAAGTTGTAACTTGCCAAGGTTTCACTTCTGCCGTGACGTGTTAACCACTCGACTGTACCGGACCTCGGAACTAAATACATGTTGGTAAGTTCTATGTGTTGTAACTTGTAAGTACATGTGTATTTATTATTTGTAAAACATTTTAGTAAGGTTTTTTCAGTGTGTAAAAAGACATCCATTATATGCATGCGCGTATACAATATATATTATACTAGGTTTCCGCCCGCGGCTTCGCCCGCGCAGTCAAAGAAAAACCCGCATACTTCCCGTTCCCGTGGGATTTCCGGGATTGCGTCATTTTCCCGGGATAAAAAGTAGCCTATGTCCTTTCTCGGGTATCAAAATATATCCATACCAAATTTCATGAAAATTGGTTCAGTAGTTTAGGCGTGATTGAGTAACAGACAGACAGACAGACAGAGTTACTTTCGCATTTATAATATTAGTATGGATATGGTATGTAATATTAATTTCAGCAAAATATATTCATTTTTTTTATGATATCTACGTGAAAGCGTCAAATTCTTAAATTCGTCAAATTCTTCTCCATAGATACCGCTTTCCGAATCGGTGGTAAATGATAAAAATATGTAATGACGATTCAAAAGTGCTTCTAGAAGAAGTCTAATTGAATAAATAAATGTTTGAGTTTGAAATATACCATACAATAAAAAAATCTTTAATACGCCCATACCTATATGTATAGCGGGATTAACTACGGGAGCTTTTAAACAGTCTTCCATTTATGATTAAGCAATCGATGCAGTAGCTATAACAAGTCAAAAACAGCAGTCATCTTTACGGCCTATGTCACTTACTATTTTACGACATCATTAAACACTATTTATAGATAATTAGGAGTTAAACTTCGCGGCTAAACCGCGATTCGGAAGGTTTGAAGTTAGGCGATAAAAAATTTAATGTCTCACTTCGAAATTATTGTTTAGTCATTATTGTACAGTTAACTTTAATGAGATTTTAAAATCCTTGTTAACGTTTTTACTAGCAACTTTGGTTTTTTATAGAAGTATAAAACCATAACCAGTGTAGTATGAGCTCTATGGTGTATGGAAATCCATACGTAGCATAGATCAAGCAGTAGCTACAACATTATTTCTTTATCTAATCATAACAGTCTTTTTCTATGTCATTTCATCTTAATTACTTTTGTAACAACTATTCAGTAAAATAAACGCTATTTTTTACTTAATCAGCCAGATACTATTTATAAAACAAATATCAAATCGTAAAATTTTTTTTTACCGTGTAAAAATGATTTTAAATCTCATTTTTAATAGTGCATATTTATTCCTTATATCCACAATTTCGTTATTATAACAAAAATTACAACTATTAAAATACTAGGTATCCCGAATTTTTAGGCCATTTTCACTACTGGCTGAAAATGTTCCTAACAGCCAGTTAAAGTGTCAAATTGCACTTTTGACGTAAATTTTCATATTTTATTTCTAGTTTAACAAACAGAGAATACAAAAATATATAAAATCGAAAAGTTCTATGCCTATATTATACTATTCAACATGCACACAATAAACTACAATGTACTCTAACATGGAATATGAGAAGCTCAACCCACTCAGTCGACGTCAGACGCAGCCAAGCAGCTGTCAAACCAACTCAGAATGCGATGAGATCCTAAATATTAAACTTTATACGCCTGTAATGTTCACTACATATTTATGAAGGATTTTTCTTGGGTTGTCATATTTTTTAACTTTGTATGCGAAATCAAGCGGGTTTCCCACAGATTTTTCTACAGTTGTTCTTAGTTTTTTTTTCCTCTTATATTCCAGTTATGGCGATTCAAAATTACTTCTAGAAGAAGTCTTATTGAATAAATAAATGTTTGAGTTTTATTTATATTGTACTTATGTTTTTAAATTTTTCAGATAATCGTCTATCGACTATAAAAAAAAACATCAGAATATTTCATAAATTTTGACTGTTACAATATTAATATTCCACGAAATTTTTCACATAATATCTGTATAAAATATTAGAAAATTCATCAAATACCAGACGAAACCTGTATTATAACGAGATAGAGCAACAAAAAATATAACAATATTGATTTCATATTATGAGACTATAAATTTACAATATCCATATGTAAATGATAGTCAGTACACTAACTGTCTAATTTACACCCTATAATCATGTCTTTGACTTACTAACTACGCATTACCATCAATTATAAACCAATATAATAGTCCGATTAAACCAATCAAATCTGAACCTTACAATTAAATAATAAAATCTACTATTAAATAAATTGCCTATTTCACCTTCACAAAGCCTAAAAGCTCATAAAATTTACCATATCTGTACATGCGATCTACAGCTGTAGTATTGTTAAAGCGGATTCTCGTCCAAAATGGTGTTTAATTCAACAATTCTTTTAACTGAAACAGGTCTCCAATTAGGCGCGAAACTGTAACTGAAATGACGATGGAAAAAAATAAAAGCCAGTGAACGAGTCTGATTTGCAGTAATGGGTTTCGAAAATACGTGTAGTAGCGGTGTAGAGTCGTGTATAACATTCAGTTAGGAGAGAAGTTTCTAGAAAAGAGAACTACATACATAATAAATTTCTTGTAGTTTAAATTCATGCCATGTCGTGTTTGTTCTTATAGCGTGAATAGTCGGAACATAATATGTTATTGTACGATCGCTACTAATCGTCAACTATAATATCTTATGTGTAATGTATACAGTGTTTAAGCGTTTCTATTTATTATAATAATATTTTAAACCGACGTATTTAAATATGTATATTATATGTACTTATTTATAGATATCCAATAAAAATAACACAGTACTATTACGTAACTGTGTTACTTTTAATTCATCAAAATAAACGTTAGCTTGGACTAAAAGGCGTAGAAACATTATTTACATTCTTTAAAACCGTTGTATATATATTTATGTAACTTATCTTATATTTTTAAGTAAATTTCAGGTTGTTTTAACATGAAATGGAAAAGGGTGAATACTAAATTCTAAAAACGATTCAGAACACACATTTTATACGGTACCTTGTTTAAATATATTAAGTGCTTGCTTTTTAGTATTTACTTAAATTGATTAAACTACGTTTATAAAAAAACTAATGGAATTTTTCAATAAGTCGCAACTTTTTTATCACAATTACCTACATGATTGATACTTACTTTTCATAATATTGGTTTAATAGATATAAAAGTTTGTTTTAGGTTAGTAGATCACTTTATAATACATGTTCTAAATTCTAATTAAAGTCTGCCTAGTGTTATATTTAAGAAAAGGTTTAAACTCAGTTTGTTTTCTACAATCTATTGAGAAGAAAAATAAGAAACAGTTTATATACCCACTATAATATAAATAAACCCATAGTATAAATAAACCATTACAATACTAAATAAACTGCTGGAGCGTCATTTAAAATCAAGTCAAGTCGCAATCTAACAGTGATTTATGAAAATTAATTTAACAAAAAAGGGAATTCCAAAAGTATTAGCCGAGCTTGTGACAAAGGCGAAATAATGAAATTACTTGAAAATTAAAGTGATTCAATCACGCTTGGAATTTGAATTGGCAACTGCGATCATGTTGGAGCCCTTGGATGGTAATAACAAGATGTTTTACGTCGAAAATTTATAGAGGACCCGTTTAAATTAATTTTGTAACAAACAAGGGTTTATTTTATAATAGAGTCGCAAAGTTAATGTGTGAGTACATGTTGTGTACACATGTTAAAATTTTAATCAAATTTTCGGAATAATTTATTATTATAAGTTTAAGCAAATAAAAAAAAAATTCAAACTGCTGATTTTTGGGTGATTTACCCACCAATAATGTGCGAGGATGTGTAGCGAGGAATGTACTTATTTGTAAAAACCGCTACCGCTTCATTTAGTTTGAAGTTTGAAGCGTTTGAGGTGATACTATCTATCGGTTAATTAAGTTTGTAAAATTTGTCTCTATCGGAATAAGTTTCCATACACAATGATTAGCAATTTATTATTAGATGGTGAAATCGGACACAAAACAGACGTTTCGACCGCACGGAGATTCATGTTTTTTTCTTCATAAACTACCAATTTGATTTTTTTATTTATCGATTTATTTAATTAAAGAGTTTGTTTAGCGACGTTTGGGAACCGAAACACGATTGATAAAATTTGCCTCGATAGAAAAACGTTGTGAAGTTGCCTAAAAATTAAACGGAGAATCAATTTTATTTAGACAATAGTGAAGTAATATCAATGAAACTTTACCCACGTGGGCACCATTAAATTCTTGAGGGACGTATGGGAGTAGATTTTTCAATTAAAATGTCTGTTTCGTTACCGTGTAATTGATCGTGGTGTCTATTATCGATGTTTGGCACAGAGTCTTATATGATGTGGTGTCTATTATCGATGTTTGGCACAGAGTCTTATATAAAATCTTATATGATGTAGAAACAACTGAACTTAAGGAGAAGATAGACTCCTTAAGTCAAATGTTAACTGATGTGAACCAGAAATACTCTTCTGCCCAAATGCAAATTAATGAGCATATACAAGAGGCAGATTATCTTATTAAGTTGAGCAATGAGAATATGGATCGTTTTGAGTCGCTGACCAATAAATATGTATGTCAGTGTTCAAACAATGACAATGAGCAACCGTCGCCCCATAAGCCTGACTACACAGACATACATAGTGTTAAACCCACTACCACAATTCCAACCAGTAATACTAAATACCTTTCAAAGCAGGAAATAATTGTGTTGTCAGATAATATTGGTCAGGGATTTGGCGCTATGCTCAACAACTTAGGGCTTAAAGTTACTAATGTTTGTACGCCTAACAGTTCATTTAAATATATAATCAAATCACTGGATCATTTCAGCTTTAATAAGAATAATATTGTAATTATATTATATGGGGACAGTTTAAATATAAATAATAAGGATATTGATGTAGGATTAAAAAAAATGTTAGATATTAGTAGTAAGACTAAATGTAAATTTATGTTGTGTACCTTGCCATACCTACCTGGTTTGACACAAGAACAAAATAGATTAATTCATAATATGAATTTAAAATTGTATAACCTAACAAATCATCATCGTGATGCATTTATTTACTTTGATATTAACTCATGTATTAAATCTTTTACTTTGACAAAGAATACAGTGTATCTGCCATATAGATATAAGCGTGAACTTGCTATGTTAATAGCATATAATATTAACCAGTCTGGTACGTGTTCGGTATCAGACCATCGATCTACTATAATTTTATGTAGTAGTAATTTTATACATCAACCTAGATTAAGTGTAGACAGACAATCTAGCCCTAAGCTAGATTTAAACTAGTATATAAGACAACAGCTAAGCAGTCTTTTTCCATTGTGCATCAAAATATTCAAGGCTTGGCTAGCAAATTGTTAGAAATAGAATTGTTTCTGAATGATAACAATATTAAAATATTTTGTGTAACAGAACATTGGCTTAAACAATGTCAGTCGTTAGTAAATATTGAAAATTACAAATTAAAAAGTATATACTTTAGGACACAGGCTATTCACGGAGGTTCTGTTATTTTTGTACATGATAGTGTAAAATGTAAAGAACGAACTGACATTGTTAGTCTTTCTGTAGAACGGACCATTGAACTGTCCTGTGTGGAGCTGGAGCGTTATATTATTGTTTGCGTTTATAGACCCCCTTCCAGTGACTATAATATGTTTGAGACAGTCATGGAAGAAATATTAAAGCGTCTAAGCAGGAGTAAAAAAAAAGTTATAGTATGTGGTGATTTTAATATTGATTTACTTTTACAAACACAAACGGCTACACGAATTGTTAATTTGTTTCAGTCATTTAATCTATATAAACTTTTTAACGAACCCACACGAATTACACCTACTTCTGCAACTTGTATTGATAATATATACTGTGACTGCATCTGTTTAGAGAAAAATATTCTCAATACATTGACTTCGGATCACTGTGGCCAGAAAGTAGTTTTTGAATGGGATTGCATACCTACATTTAAAAGGATTAATGTTAGGCCTATAACTAAAAAAGGCATTAATAAATTTAGGAATAATATTAATAAAAACCTGCCCGTACTAAATGATCAATCCTATCCTAATAGTCCTTGTGAAATGTTTAAAAATCTTTTTAATTTAGTACATAAAGAATTTGAAAAAATATTTAAAGTTAAATCTTTAAATATTACCAAGGATTTACCATTTAGTAAATGGGCGACAGCTAGTATACATAGGTGCAGGAACATTCTTTATGAATTATATGGTATGAAGCAATATAATAAAGACCCATCTTTTCTTAGTTATGTTAGAAATTACTCAAAAATTTTTAAAAAAGTTTGTTTCACTGCAAAGCGTTTGTATATCAAAGAAAAAATACGCGACTCTGATAATAAAGTTAAAACAGTTTGGTCAATTATTAATGGTGAAATGGGTAAAAGCAAATCAAGTAATACCATAAAACTTGTAAATAATGACAGGGTTATTGACAAAAGTGCTGATGTTGCGCTTGCTTTTGAAGAATTCTTCAGTAGTGTCCCTGCTACTATTACTAATAGTTTAAATTCGTCTTCAGCACTCGCAGAGACCTTTTTGAGGGACCATGTTGCGGAGTGCAGTACATTATTTGAATTACGACACGTAACTGCTAATGATATTGTTACTGCCTTTAAGACGCTTAATCTTAAAAATACTTGTGATCTTTGGGGAATGTCCGTAAATTTAGTTAATAATATAATAGAAAATATTGCGAAAAATTTAGCTTCCATATTTAATAAGTGTTGTGACTATGGTACATTTCCTAATTTACTAAAGCTTAGTAAAGTTATACCTTTATTTAAGAAGGGCGATCAAGAAGACTGTAACAATTATAGACCTATCTCTATTTTACCAACATTAAGTAAGGTATTCGAGAAGTTAATATTAAACCAATTGAGTAGTCATTTTGCAAATAATAATTTACTGCACACCAAACAGTTTGGTTTCACAAAGGGGCGCTCAACCACAGATGCTGGAGTTGCACTTCTAACACATATATATAAGGCATGGGAAAACTCAAAAAATGCTCTAGGGATATTTTGTGACCTCTCCAAGGCATTTGACTGCGTTGAACATTGTACTTTGTTACGTAAACTTAATCACTATGGAATTAAAGGAAAAGCCCAGAACCTCATAGCGTCATACCTGCATGATAGGATACAGACTGTAGTTGTTAATGGAGAACGTTCTAGCGGTGCGTCAATTAACATTGGTGTTCCACAGGGGTCAATTTTAGGTCCCTTCTTGTTCTTGGTATATATCAATGATCTTCCCTATTATTTGCAGGATAGGTGTGAAATAGTTCTGTTTGCAGATGATACCTCATTAATTTTTAATGTGGATAGGCATGACCCAAATGTTGATGAAGTGAACAGTGCTCTTTTACACATATCTGAATGGTTTACTGCCAATAATTTATTATTAAATGCCAAAAAAACCACTTGTGTTGAATTTTTACTTCCTAATGTAAAAAAGTTGAACAGAGATATTACCTTGAACGGGGAGGTATTGCATCCTACTGAGTCTACTGTATTTCTAGGGTTAACATTGGACGAGAAACTACAGTGGGGAGCCCATGTCAACACCGCTGCAGGTAAGCTCAGTTCTGCTGCATATGCAGTCCGAAAAATAAGGCATCTCACCGATGAAGATACGGCCAGATTGGTTTATTTCAGCTACTTTCATAGCATTATGTCCTATGGAATTCTACTGTGGGGCAGGGCTGCAGATATAGAAACTATATTTATCTTACAGAAAAGAGCCATTCGCTCTATATATAATTTACGTGCTCGGGACTCACTAAGAGATCATTTTAAGAATACTGGTATCCTTACTGTACCATCACAGTATATATTTAATAATATTTTGCATGTACACAAAAGCTCTGACTTACACACAAGAGTAGGAGATAGACACGATTATGGCACAAGGAACAAGAATAGAATTGAAATGCCATTTTTCCGATTAGCTAAAGTTAAAAATTCATTTATGGGTCAAGGTATACGCTTATACAATAGAATTCCTCATAATATTAAAGAGTTTAGTAGTACTAAATTTAAAACTTACATAAAAAATGTACTAGTTCAGAGAGCGTACTACAGTATTCAGGAATATATGGACGATAAAGACCCATGGAGGGTTGTCGCGTAAAAACCACAGGACAGTTCTTTGGCATATTATGTAGTTAGGTAGATATAAGTTACATATTATGTAAATTTATTGACATTATTTAAAAGAGCAACTATGGAGTTTCTTGCCGATTCTTCTCCATAGATACTGCTTTCCGAATCGGTGGTAAATGTTAAAATACTATGTAATGACGATTCGAAAGTGCTACTAAATAGTAGTCTAATTGAATAAATGAATGTTTGAGTTTGAGTTTGAGTATGCAAACAAAGGTTGTCAAATTATTTTGCAACTGTCATGCACCACGACACAGTCGACAGCCGTCGACACTTGTACTTCCGCATTCGATCGAGCCGCTCCTCTGCTGTGCGCGCGCGGCGGCCATTGAAACACGTGAAACGCATCGGATGATTGGGCGCAAATTCATCGAGTGCTGCAGCATCTCCAAGGTACGTGGTGCATTGTTTTTGCTGCTCACTATATTCCGAACATCGATTTTGTGTTAACGTAATTTTCCCTAATGTAGTAGAAGCCACCCGCTATTTCGGCTTGGTGCGATTCTACATTATTTCTGGTGCCGAAACCCGGGAATTTGCGTATCAATTATCATATTCAAAAGCTTATGGTATTACTGGTCACACGTAATTCATAATCTAAAATCAAATTCAATTCCGTTCGTATTAGGTTCTTTGTTTAACAAAGTAGGAAGTTGTTATAAGATCTATTTAAGCAAACACTTATTTTATCGGTGCTTAAATTCAATTGGCTTAAAACAATTTCATATTCTAAAACTTAATACATATTCAGAAGTACAAGTCAAAGTGTTTAATTATTGTAGGAACTAGTTAAGCAATCACATATCTCATCGGTGCTTAATTTTACACAGGCCTATAGTAATTTCACATCGCAAAACATAATTCATTCACGTTACAGTTTATCCTAACTACATAACTAATATTAAAACGTAATATTAGGTTAAATCGTAATATAAAATAATTTCATTTTATATTAAAACTCGGGGGTAAATTGACAATTATTCGTACGTCGAACATTCCAGCGGCTCGCGCAGCGCATCATCACTTTAACTTGTTATTGTAAGTTTTAATCTGTATTCATTCACATTACCGTTTCATGCGATTTTCATCCTTAACTTCATATGCGTAAAGGTGAAATAATAATTTCATTGTTTCATTTTATTTCATTGTTTGAAAATTTACATCGAAGATTAACTTTGTTATTTAATTGTTTGTGTTTAAACGTTTTTACATTTTGTTTATTCGATATATAAATTTAAATTTAATAAGATGTCTTTATTAACTAAACATTCAACTCGGAAGTTAGGTTCTTTGAAAAAATTAAAATCTAAATCGGTGGATGAATATTATACGACTAAGGACTTATCGACATTGCGTAGAAAACGTACTATAGCGCTTAAAAGATTATGGAAGGCGTTAGAAATAGGTAATGCAGCTTTGAGTGATCGTTCACAATACGACCTATTTTTATCGTATCATCAGGAAATTAAACAAATCGTTTCAAATTTCGAAAATGCTCATTTTAATATACTCGATCTGTCGGACGACGCGGATAATGAAACCGAAATTGAGGAACAATTCGATGAATTATATTTTCAGATACAGTCTATTTATATTAGTTTAACTAAACATGATACAAATAATTCGATTAACTCGAATATCAATTCATCGAATATCCGTTTACCTAAAATTACTTTGCCACATTTTTCGGGCAATATCAAGCAGTGGCCTGTGTTTTATGATACGTTTAATTCTTTAATTCATAACTCAACGTCAATTTCGGACACGGAAAAGTTTCATTATTTAATTTCTTCTCTTAGCGGGGATGCGTTATCGGTGGTTAAGGCGTTCCCTATGACTCATGAATATTATCGCGACGCGTATGAAGCTCTTATTAATCGCTATAAATGTAAACGAACATTAGCTTTTACTTGTTGGCAAGATATTTTAAACACTAACTTCATGCATAACAACGCAACTGAGTTTCAAAAGTCACTCGACTTATTCGATGAAAATTTAAATATTTTAAAATCTATTGAGTTACCGATAGATCGTTGGGATTTTGTTTTAGTTTACCATATTTTATCAAAATTAGACAAGAACTTACGCCGCGATTTTGAGGAGAAATATTCTAACGTGGAGTTGCCGTCTTATGATCAATTAAGAGGTTTTTTGCGTTCCAAATGCGAAGCCTTATTACGAGATACACATTTTTCTGGTGTGAATAAATCTTTAAAGCATTCGACTACTCAAAATCAATCAATGAAACGTTTCAATTCAAATGCACTTGTTGCAAAGAACAATCGAGGTAATTCGAACGATAAGTCTAAGGTTTATTCAAGCAACTGCGCGTATTGCCATAAGTCGCATTCTATTTTTTCTTGTCAAGATTTTATTAGTAAATCGATTGACGATCGTATGGCTATTGCCACTCAAAACAATTGGTGCTTTAATTGCCTGAAGCCATCACATCAATTAAAAAATTGCAAATCTATTTTTTCGTGTCGTATGTGTAAGCGTAAACATCACACCTTACTCCATCGCGATCATAACACTAAGATCGAATCAAATCAAATCGGGTCGTCGCTGGTGTCAAGGTCACATACGAATCATACAGTGCTGTTAGCCACAGCTATCGTTCAGGTTAAGGATGCTTCAGGTAATATGCAATCGTTTCGTGCCCTGTTTGATACGGGCAGTCAGAGCAATTTCATAACAGAATCAGCAGTAAAACTTTTAAATTTAACGCCGGCTTCAACAACCGCGGCAATTAGTGGCATAGGGGAAGCGGATGCACCTATTATTGGTGACGTCACTTGTTCTATCGGCACTAACGGTCGAATTCTATTTAACTTGGATATGCACGTCATATCTAAAATATGTGGCGATCAACCTATCGCTCAACTTAATTCATCAAGTTGGTCCCATATTAAATCGTTGCCGTTAGCGGACCCTGGTTTCGATATACCTGGTCCCATTGACATTTTGCTTGCTGCTGATGTATTCGCTGACTCTGTTCTTAATCAACATATCAAGGGAGGTGTCAACCAACCTACCGCGTTTAATTCAATCTTTGGTTGGCTACTTCTAGGTAAAACTAATATTTCATGTAGTAGTCTGTTGCAGACGTTGCCTGTAATCGATAATGATTTAAATTCATTAGTTCATCGTTTTTGGGAATTAGATTCGGTACCGCAAACTTCAATGCTAACTCCAGATGAGTTATTATGCGAACGTAAATTCGTTGAAGAACACTCACGTGATGAATCTGGGCGTTATATTGTTCGTATTCCATTTAAGAATAATTCAGAACCTACATTTGAAGGCTCTCGCGAAGTTGCTTTGCGTAGGTTCTATGCTATCGAACGTAGGTTGTCACGTGACGCTTTGTTAAAATCGCAATATGTCGACTTTATGTCTGATTACATCGAAAGTGGTCACATGACAGTGGTTCCTGCAGCACAAGTTGGTACAGGAAAATATTACATACCTCATCATTGCGTTCTACGCCCTGACTCTGCGACCACACGCCTCCGCGTTGTATTCGACGCTTCTGCGAAGGATATACATTCTAAGTCACTGAATGAAACACAACTTATCGGCCCAAAGCTACAACCGAATATTTTAAATCTACTTTTACGCTTTAGGGAACACAACGTTGTCTTCATGGCTGATGCTCGTCAAATGTTTAGACAGATTGTAGTAGCGCACAAACATCGCACTCAACTTAATCTTTTGAGTGAACTTCTAATTCCTCGGCAACTTACCTGCACGGATGCTGTATCGTATGAGCTACATGGGTTTTGTGACAGTTCTACCCTTGCATACGGAGCTGTCATCTATTTACGTGTTACAGATGCTGTTGGTAATATTCATGTTTTCTTCGTTTGCTCTAAGGCTCGAGTTGCACCTCTTAAACATACATCGTTACCACGACTCGAGCTCTGTGCTGCAGTTCTTCTATCAGATCTTTACAAATTTGTAAAAGATACGTATCTTTCTCGTATTCATATTGATTCTGTATATTTGTGGTCTGACTCAACTATCGTTTTGTCTTGGCTGCGTTCTCATTCTTCGCGTTGGACAACATTTGTCGCGAATCGTGTCAGTCACATACAGGATATCACCCCTACAGACTGGTGGCATCATGTATCCTCAGGTGATAATCCTGCTGATTTGTGTTCGCGAGGTTTATTTCCGAGTGAGCTTGTGCACAATGCCTTATGGTGGGCGGGACCGTGCTGGTTAACCCAAGGTAGTGATACTTGGCCTACGGATACAGCTGTTGTCACATCAAATGAGGAGAAGGTCGTTATGGAGAAGGAGCAACGCAAGGTAGCTCTTTCCGCTGAAGAGAGAGCTCCGATCGAACCAACAATAATTGACTCTTTACTTAATCGTTATTCATCATTTCAAACAATCGTTAACATTTTGGCATTTGTATATCGTTTTATCAATAACTCTAAAAACCCAGCTCAAGCTAATCGTAATAATTTCATTAATAACGTTGAAAGACATAACGCATTATTAAAAATCGTTAAACATGTACAGAGTCAGGTCTTTTCGAACGAAATTGCTAATCTTAAATCGAACAAACCTTTATCGAAACCTTTTCGAAAACTCAATCCATTTATCGATCGATTAGGTATTCTCAGGGTGGGCGGTAGAATTTCACGCGCAGGTTTAGAATACGAACAAAGGCATCCAGCCTTTCTACCGTCTGATCATCCATTAACGTTTTTAATTATCCACAACATTCATCGTAACTACTTGCATCCGGGCATCAATACTACGCATTTCTTACTTCTTCAACAATTTTGGATCATATCGGCAAAACGTACTGTACGCAATCGTTTAAGCAAATGTATACAATGCTATCGAACTAATCCGAAGCCATTACAACCGTTTATGAGTGATTTACCGTCATACCGTGTTAATCAAGTCAAACCATTTTCTATAGTAGGCGTAGATTTCGGCGGACCGTTTCGTATTAAATTAGGCCCACATCGAGGTGCTAAGATTGAAAAGGCTTACCTTTGTCTTTTTATTTGTCTTACAACAAAAGCAGTACACCTCGAGGTGGTGTCTACACTGTCCACTGACGCATTTATAGCTGCGTTACGACGCTTTGTGGCACGCCGTGGTCGATGTAACGTGATACACGCGGATTGTGGAACAAACTTTATCGGTGCAAGAAATCAATTATCGTCTCTTATGAATCAAGCTTCTAATTTAGAAAAGATCGAATTTAAGTTTAATCCTCCATCAGCTCCTCATTTCGGTGGTGTATGGGAAATTCAAATCAAGGCGGCTAAATCTCATTTACTTCGTGTAGTTGGTGATCAAGTTCTTACGTTTGAAGAACTTACAACGCTTTTCGTGCAAATCGAAGCAGTATTAAATTCGCGACCGCTTTGTCCAATCAGTTCGGATCCAAATGATCTATCGGTCTTAACTCCAGGCCATTTCCTTACCTTAGAGCCTTTGACAGCTGTCCCTGATGAAGATCTATCAAATGTTAATATAAGTCGGCTTCATCGGTGGCAGTTGTTACAATCATTTCACCAGAGTTTTTGGTCCAAATGGAAACACGAGTATCTTAACTCACTAACACAACGCGCCAAATGGACTAAGGATTCTAAATTGCTTCAGATAGGCTCAATGGTGATAATTAAGGATGAAAATCGTGCGCCACTACAATGGTCTCTTGCCAGAGTAGTGGATCTTTTACCCGGTTCTGATGGTGTAGCTCGGATTGCAGTAGTTAAAACAGCGAAAAATCATATAATTCAAAGACCGTTGGTTAAGTTATGCCCTCTACCAATCGAGGACTAGCTTAAATCGTTTATCTTTCTTTAGTATCGTAAGGTATCTAGACATTAAGTTATCGTTAGCAATAAGATATCGTGTCTGTGTAACATCTATCGTGTTATACAGAATCAATTAGTAAGGTAACTAGTTTTTATCGTAATCAATAAGTATCATCAATAATTATGCGGATCATTCTTATCGTTCTCGTTCCCATTATGTTCTATTTATCGTCTGACCAGAAAATACCATAGGCATTTTGGTGGGCGGGATGTTTCGTTACCGTGTAATTGATCGTGGTGTCTATTATCGATGTTTGGCACAGAGTATGCAAACAAAGGTTGTCAAATTATTTTGCAACTGTCATGCACCACGACACAGTCGACAGCCGTCGACACTTGTACTTCCGCATTCGATCGAGCCGCTCCTCTGCTGTGCGCGCGCGGCGGCCATTGAAACACGTGAAACGCATCGGATGATTGGGCGCAAATTCATCGAGTGCTGCAGCATCTCCAAGGTACGTGGTGCATTGTTTTTGCTGCTCACTATATTCCGAACATCGATTTTGTGTTAACGTAATTTTCCCTAATGTAGTAGAAGCCACCCGCTATTTCGGCTTGGTGCGATTCTACAATGTCAGTAATTCAAAAAAAAATATATTTTTTAAATTATAAGCAACAAATTGCGCGTGGGTTTGGTCGCTTCCACCGTTCTGCCTCCAGTCAGTTCTGCATCAAAGTGTAGTGAGTGTAGTCAGTCGACGCCAAAGCAAGAGGTGCACAAACACGATTGTATTTCACATTAATAATAATATACTCAGTACATCATAAACATTTTTGAAATCTTATGTAAAAGTCTTAATTACAGAAAGCATTATATAGACCATTAATACAGATTCTAAAAAGCAAAAGTAGCAAAGTCCACTTAATTAAACAGAAATTTAATAACACATATTCCATTCAATAATAACGGAATATTAAAATAAAGGGTCGCGTACTAATGAAAGGGTATTTTCTGCGTACATAATAAATTCACTTTATCGTGGCTTCGATTAATAAAATATTACGGGCTTTGGCCTATATTCGCTATTATTAGTTTAACAAGGGATTAACGCTGATGAAGTTAAATTTTAAACTAAGTTTATGTGCTTACCGTTTCGGAATATATGTGGTGTTTTTTGATGTGAATTTTATTGACTTTGTCAGGCTTGAGGTAAGGATAGACGGTATTGTTTACAAATATAAGTATGTTAAATTAATATGTAGTTTTTAATTTAAGTTTATATGATTATAAATACTGTAGTTTTAAGTGGTTATAGGCAGTTATCATTAGAGAATTAGGTAAAGAACTAAGTTTGCAAAGAGTGTTATAGAGTTTTATAAAAACTAATAAATAATTATCTATTATTTAGTCATCCATTTTTTGTAATGTTCAATTTAATATGTTTAACGCGGTTTGACGTACAAATATCTTCTATTAACAGTTATTATAGAGACAAATCAAAAATTCCGCAAAAATTATCCCCAAAATATCAAATTTCTACGTCCATAGCGCATTACCTATCAGTCAATCATCTCGCTATTTTGTATTCATAGACTAGTGACCCGCCCCGACCTCTTTCAGGTAATTACGTGCTTTTATCCCCATTTCAACATGAATTACCAAAAATTATACTACACGAAATAATGAACCATTTAGTTAATAAATAAGTAGTCAGCTTGTATTCTTCGTCTTAAAGTAATATAAAACCAACTCAATGTTGCAAAATAGGCGCACATTTTAGTAAAAATAAAGAAATATTTTTATCACAGTACAAACCGGGCGAAGCTGGGTAATAAGTATCTTATAGATTTTATATTCTTACCCAAAATGAAACCATTGCGACCTCCATAAACGCAAACCCATTAAACCGAAGAGGGTTATAAAAACCTATAAATCAAAATATTCATTACATCGTCTAGCAAACATGAAAGGTATTTATTATTCACAGTATGAATTTGCAGTGCCTCATTTTATCCTGAATACTTATAACTGGAGGAATTTCTGCGAGGCTCCATTTGAAATATGATGTTAATCCTCGTTTTATCCTTTCAACATTTTGGGGTTAAAAAGTATTACAGCGCGAGCTGGGACGGACTCGAGTGCGGTAAGGCCCCAGTTTTTGAAGTGTAACTTCTCTAGGCACGTTGAGAGTAAAATTTCAAGGTCACGTCATGCTAATACCGTCACGAGACACGTCATTGAGTAAGGCGACGATTTTGGTATCTCTTCTGACGCGTGTGCTCTGCACACATGCTCTTTTTTCAATAAGGAAACTATGAAGGTATTTCTAATGATTGACATTGAGATATTAAGAATAAATACAGATAACAACTAATATAGCTTAAATAAAGTACCTATTATAACTATTTTCAGATGATACGAAAATAATGATATAGAAAAACTTATTTTGGGCAAATATTTTCCTTATTCCTTATTATAAACAAATCATTTCACATTTTTACCGTCATCTAAACATCTGTATTTGCACCTGCTTTTACCACAGATGTTAGAAATGACAGGTAATTAATAATTGTAATTCAAATGTGAATCGTATTAAGAAAAGTAATAAATATTAAGGAGGATTACATAATGTAAACAGTAATTATTTCTTCTTACGTACGTCTATTCATCCTTGTATTAATTTATTATCCACATAGCTGAAAGTAAAATAGTGCCAAAAATACATGCTACAGGCTATGCTACAGTATTCATTGGATCCTACAGACCCTATGGTCTGTAGGATCCAATGAATACGCTTTACTACATTAGCCTATCTTCTGTAAAACCTTAACATTGCAAAATACATTTCAGAACGTAGGGCCCCAAATCTACACAAAATAGAGGCCCCGCCAGCTCCCTTGCTCAAAATGTAATAAAATAGAATTTTCAAACCCTTCGTAGTTATTAACTGGAATTCTTACTCAGAACATCGTGGCCACCGCGATTGTCCCTGGACTTAAAATTAATTCTCAAATACATTATTTTCGAGGGATTCGCGAAATTGTCTGGAACCAAAAAGGATTTATATAAGCTTGATAACAGCCGATTTTCATTTATCTGTGGCACTTTTATAGACTTGGCACATGCGATTGATTCTAATAAGGTTAGTTTGTCGTACCCGTTTTGGATTGGAACATTGGACTATTTTCAACTTGCATTCCAAGAACGATCGATGCGCTGCAGGGTATTTTTAAACAATGAAAGATATATGTAAATGTAATTAAACAAAAAATTTTAAAAGTGTACAGTATACTATATTATATTGTACATTTTTAAGTGTCCATCCGTCCCGTTCATCGTCGTTTAATTTTTAACGAATACTTGCCTGCTAAAGATTATAAATGGAAAATAAACCACAAATTACTAGATTTAAGAATTACTTGTAGAGAAAAACTTAATCCACTCTTTCTCGATAAATATGACTCGAAAAAGAGTTATTTATATACCTTTTAAAATAGCATTTATAAGATACTAATTGCTCTACCTCTGTTCTAAGAACTACGGCTTAGCTTTTGATTATCCAAGAAATGGTTCTCCTATTAAACTCACTGATAAACATTTCACTTTTTTCACATTAAAATCACTTTATTTACAAGAACAATCGCAGTTAGGTAAAACGAATTATACAATAATTATAAATTACATAACTAGGTATATAGTTGTCGCCTGCGACTTTGTTTGCATTGTATGATAATTATTAGCAAGCAGCCCACACAATTACACGAACAAAAATATCTGACTGTGTTCTATAAGTCAAATCAAAGTTGATGCAGCCGCTTTGAACGTTATACGAATCAAATTGGCAAATATGATTATGATTCTATTAATTATCCTTTTCAATAAATTAAAAAGTATAACAATGTAATCAAATTTTATTTATTTGTGCAAAAATTATTATATCTAGAAATAATTTGCCACAGGACTTAAGTATAGTCACTAGAGCATTGAATTGCAGCCCTATCACGTTCTTTGGATAGTTCGTTTTAAAACAGAAAACGTAAAGCTCAAATCCTATTAAATTCATTGAAAATTCACTTTATTTACCATAACGATTAATTATTTTTCTTTATAGATAAGTGTATTCGCTAATCCACGGCTAGAGCCGAGTGTAGTAACTATTAAATAATCTGTGCTCGCGTGATCAAAGGAAATAAATAGAAACAGCCTTATCTATCAGCATTTATCAAATTTGAATAATTCAAATCTATACTAATACCACAATAATACTTTGTTCGTTTGTTTGTTAAAACGCGCTAATCTCGGGAACTACCGGTCCGATTTGAAAAATTCTTTCGGTGTTAGATAGCCCATTTATCGAGGAAGGCTAGGCTATATTATATCATAGCACTGCGGGTAAAACCGCAGAGCACAGCTAGTAAACAATTATTATCATCGCCTGAAAAGGTAGCCTATATTTTTCTCTAGCCTCATATCTAGACACACTAAAATCATATAAAATGGTTACGTCCTGACGAAAGAAATAATCACATTTTTGTATCAATAATAATAATATGAAGAAGTCTAAACAAATAGTGCGTTAACAAACTAAATAAAACCCCTTGAAAAATTTCATAGAAACCTTCTAGAACCTTCCCGTGTTGGACCAAACCCCTTGACGATATTAAACACTCGTTTTAGCATAATACTGTATCTAAATTATTATCTTTCGGCCTAATGTACCGTGCCCGGATCTCGACTTAGCATAAAGTTATTGAATATATTTTTATCTCCCTAATTCAATGTTCGGTAGAGAATTAACTGCCTGGGCCTAGGTTAATTTTAATATAAATTATAAGGTTAACGTATTAAAATGTATATGATATAAAATATCATAAGTTAGAGCTCGTAGTGTCTTGATATATTTAAGAACTAGCTTGTACCTTGTGGCTTCCCATTTTTCATTGTTTTTCTGCTCCTATTTGTCGTAGCGTGATGTTATAACCTATATAATTCATTTCATTTATCATTTATTTATTTATTTTTCCTCACAATTCTCAATCTCATAAATTAATCTACATGCATACAAAATTATCATACAACTATAGCCTTCCTCGATATCATGTTTTCTCCAATGCAAAAATAACTTACCAATTCGTACCATTAGCGCATTCAAACATTTTGCATTCATGTTTTTTGTGACAGTTCTAATTATTATTAAATGGTAGTCATGAAAAGCTATCTGTGTGACCAAGCTTTAAGTGGTCAGGATAACGAAATTATATGAAAATCTCTATAGAAAACTTTTGTAAATTCAGTATTTTTTGAATATTTTTACGAAATTGGACAGGAACTATTCTAGTGTAGTTTCGTGTTGACATTTTATTGCATACAGCCTTAAAGAGAACGTAAAGCTGTCCTTTCTACACTTGGTTCGAATAAATAAAGGCATCATTTTATAGAAAGAAAGATTAAAATACATTTATTTGTACTGATAACATATGACTACATTTATTATTACAAGAAAATAAATAAAATTAACTAATTTATACACATATCAGCTTCTGTCTAAGGATCAAATCTCTACTCGATAGTTACCTGAATATAAATTAACTATTAAGGCTTAATATATAGTAGATTATAACATAGCTTAATAATTAAGCTATATTATAATCTACTATATAAGTCCGGTTTTCCTTCCTGACGCTAAAACTCCAGAACGCACGAACCGATTTTTCACGGTTTTGCATTCGTTGGAAAGGTCTCGGGCTCCGTGAAGTTTATAGCAAAGAAAAGGTGTCTCTGGTGGCGAAACGGAGTTCGCCGGGGTTGCTAGTGTAGAATATTATTTACCTGTGAGGAGAGTTTGGTTGCAATCTGTGCATCTGTTGAAGTGTGATTAAGTAACAAACTAATTGATTACAATTGTATCATGTATGGATAACATAGATCGCTCAGTTCACATCATCATCATCAGCCAATATACATTCCATCTGCTAAGATATTATGGGTCTCCTATGAGGGTACAAGACATAGTTTCTTCTCTACAGCCTTATTATTACTTCAAAAAGAGAGGAACCTGTTTCAACGCATATTTTTAATATAGGTAATTAGGTAGGTATGTTCATTTCCAGTCAACTATAGACCGATTATCAATTTTTTATTAAACGACTCAAATCATTGGTAGGTATTAAGCATTTTTAATGGAATCTCTTTTATTGCGTAAATCGCTGGCTATAAATCAACTACGAACAAATATAATAATTTCTGTGAATAGCACCTTTAATGGGACATTTATTTTTTAATCATCCAATATTTTGTTCACCACAGACTATATTTTAACGAACTTTTCGTAATAAATTCATAGTGGACCACCCTGAATTTTAATGATAACATTAATTTTATCAAAGAAACATCATTTAAACATGTTAATATCGTATGAATTTTTATTGACTCGATGACTAAAATTGTTTGGCCAATTCGAGCTACTTTTTGTAAATAAATAAGACCTTATGGGCAATAAAATAGAGTTTATTATCCATTTAATTCTATTTATGATTCGCAAATTAATTTAATAGCCGGGAGTTGATGAAATCGAAACGTTATCTTTGATATTGCTTGAAGAATCAGTGTTAAATGATGTTAATTCATGCAAATTTCTATCGATAATGGAATTTAATTTACTTTTAAATCTTTCTTCAGAAATAATAAATAAGCTTCATACGGCTTAAATTATTATTTTTAAGTACCTAATGTATCATGTATACCGACGTTTATTTTAGATTCACTTACAAAAAAAGCGATAAGAATTTAATTTATTTGTTATTCAATAAACAATAGTACTCTACGCGTATTTTAAACAAATTTTATGTATTTTTAGAATAAACTGTATCTAGTTTTAAACTCAGAAGTCAAATATACCTACGCATACATCGACAAACTCTCAAATAAAAAAAACTGAAGCCACAAGAAGATGCGGAGCTTTTGGCTAAGAACATAATGTTTAAATAAAAAGTGTGTATGAATGTGTGAAATAATGATCAGAATTTGAATTCGCAATTAACTTCATTCACACATAATAATGATTGGCTATTAAATGAAGAATTACCTCCAATTATAATACGAGTTTGAGCCAAATTGAACATTTTCAATTTATATTTCAATGGCGTAATAGCGTTGTGAATATTCATTAATTTTATTTCTTCTACAGATACTAATATTGTGGAAGCTGTTTTCAAATCGGACCAGTAGTTCCTGAGATTAGCGCGTTCAAACAAACAAACAAACAATTAAACTCTTAAGCTTTATAAAATTAGTTTATTTTATTAAAATAATGCCTGCGATAACATAATATTATGAGATACCTACTTTAAATTTTAAACACTATCTACTTCTTATTAATAAAACATCGTTATTTTAATACACCGTCCATTGTCATATAACTTCACTTTTCTACCTAAAATCTATCAATTAACATGTACAACATAAATATGTACACTTTAATTACAATAAAACAAACATACATACAGCCTTCGGATATTTACACAGCAAAACAAAATCAGAATTAATATACGACTGTGATTATCTCATTGCAATATTTATTACACGTACACTTGATGCATTGTTAATTATTATTTCTAGAAGGTTCGGAATTTCATTTGCTAGAGGCAACGACGTTATAAAGGCTATTTCGTATATAATGTTAATTGATATGTTTTGTCGGCATGATTCGGCATTTATAAGCGCGTTTTTCTATAAAATATATTAATTCTTATGAGATACTTATAAAATAATTAAGCATGGAATAAATAATTATTCATTTATTGTGGTGATTTTAGATAAAGCAGCGAAACAAATAAAGCAAATAAACATTTATTTTTAAGATAGATATCTTGTTCCAAAGCATTATCATAAACTAGCTTATATTATTATCATTTACGAATATCCAATAATTAAGTTTTCTTAAAGAGTTGCTGAAAGAATGTTCACTATCAGCCCAGTAGTTCAAAAGTTTAATTGCTACAATAAAACAACTCATCTCTTTATAATATTAGCCATTTATAAGCCTAATAGTGCAAAACCTTATTGGATACAAAAACCTTATCTTTATAATATTTGTAGCTATACTTATAATCCTCATAAAATGACTACCGTGAAACCGTTCAAAACATCTACAAACTCGAGACTTTCAAACAAATGAAAAGCAATATAAGATATAGCGAATCGGACATCGATTTCAGCTTGTTACAGTTTCGGTGGCAAGTGTCCAACTCAGACAAGTGAGTGCTGAGTCGCCGCTCCTAAGTGCAGCTAAATGGAACCATCTAGACGTTCAGATTTTCACTGTGTATAATTTTTATTTTATGAGGTTGAGTTTGTCGTAAGATTTGCGTGTACGGTTTTTTGTTGATTAGGGTTTGAAGGAATGTGTATTGTATACCTACCTTATAAAAGGGTTTTATTAAGAAACTAGATTTCCGCCCGCGGCTTCGCCCGCGTTTTCAAAGGAAAACCCGCATAG
>CAJQZN010041022.1:13781-29394 GCA_907164685.1 Colias eurytheme | reverse complement strand
ACATCCATACATCCATACATCCTTACAAACTTTCGCCTTTATAATATATATTAGATATTAGATATTAGATATATTAGATTAAGATAATCTTTAATCGTTATTTCTTTGATTCAACTCAAAAGTTCGACTGATTTTAGAAACATGTTACCTACCGAGAGAAATTCCCATCTTTACTATATAACATAGACTATTTTTTTTTCAGGTAAATCCGAGCAAAGGCGGTACAAGTGGCTAGTAGTTGATTGACGTTCGAAGAGCATGGCCATTTGATAAATATTATTATAAGTCGATGTTATAACAAGGTGTTTTATTAAAAAAAAAAATCTGAAATTAAATAATATGAAATCAACTGTTTTATGTTTAACGTTTATTTATCCATCGTTTCATGATACTTATAATGTAGACCATAGCCATCCTCGATAACTATCCAATACAAAACATGACCAATTTATCAAATAGAACCAGTAGTACCAGAGATTATCGCTTAACTCTAGAGCTTTAAAAGCGCCAATAAAATAACATACAAATGTATTCCGTAACGCCTTTCCCAATTGATTTCTAAACGAACAATCGCGTCACATTACTATGTAGTATATGCTAATGTTAGTTTGTTTGTTTAATTGTTTCTGCTCACGCGATGGACTGCTCAATTATCATTTTACTGGATTGAGCAAATCGTTTTGTACGAGCGTGTAGATATTTGTTTTGATAACATGTAAACTTCACCAATAGTAATATGATAAAGTTTCATGTCCCGTTTTGATAAAAACTTTTTTTTAGTATAAAAATCTTTATAATAACATTAAAATTCTATGACACTTAAATATACATATATCTATAGATATAAGTAGTTAAATATGCGGAAAGACACGAATAATAAACGCTAGAATGCTGTTAACATAATAGCTTGTATTTGACATAAGTACATACATAAAAATAATCATATAACAATAAGATTTCGATAAAAAGCTACTAAGAAGTCTCAGCAACGTATATCTGTAAATAATTAAATCAGAAGTAGATATATCTATCTATACTTATACTTAATATTATAAAGAGGAAAGGTTTGTATGTATGTATGTATGTTTGTATGGTTTTCACGCATAAACTACTTTACCGATTTTAATGAAATTTGGCACAGATAATCTTTAGACCCTGAGAAAGAGCATAGGCTACCTTTTATTGCGAAATACGTACCACGGGCGAAGCCGGGGCGGACCGCTAGTACATAATAAACACCAATAATCGAAGACCTATAAAAATGTCACTCAAAAAGTAGAAACAATTTTCAAACTCGCTTCATAACTAATCTTAAAATACAAATTAATCACACACAATTCTTGTAGCCCACACACTCATTAGAATGACAGACGGTATTCCTCAATTGTAAATTAGTTTGGAGACAGTTATCGCTAATCCAATACAAACATTTGATTGCTGTAGAATTTAATTAACCGACTATATACAATAGACACAGTATTGCCATAGTATAAAGAGAACAAGTAAGTTATCTTCGAACACGACAGATACATCGTGCCGTTTGTATGTGCAGAGCGCTTAGCCACACCCCCGTTCATGTACGTACGCAAGTTTGACACACGCACACAACACCGCTCGGTTCCTTCTCATGGAACGTTCTCTTGAGGGCCGCGCCATTGCTGTGAGCGATCGGTGTTTGTTTATACTATTATTTAAAATATTAACGTGACAAGTGACAACCCTGCGCCTCGCGTGCGCTCCTAAACGCCGGGAGTCGGCCTACTTGTTCTCTTTATACTATGGTAATGCATACACTCCTTGTGGTATGTGGAATACCTTTGCTTAGCTTCTTAATCCGTAATTAATTAGCTTTCGTCTCTGTCGCTCACGAATGATTTTGTGTAAGAGGGAATGTGACAATGCGGATAAAGAGTGCTTATGGAGTCTTCTTCTTATGAGTAGGATTTCAAAGACACATTTATTAAGTCCCTATAGAGATTTTCAATAACTAACGCTTGATTATTTCAGACAAAAATCTAGAGAAATGTAGCTTTCTATAAAGAAAAATGTAGCTTTCCACTGATGAATGGTTTTATTCAAAATCGATTCAGTAGTTCCAAAGATGAGCAAAAAGCTCAAAAAGCTTTACCTACCCTTCATGATATCATATAAAAAAGTTTATTAAGTAATAATATGAATACAAATTCACTATGAACACAATTTGATATAAATTTCTTAATATTGCACCTTTGCAGAAGGTTTACTGCGTTTTATTAATTTTCAAGCTTATAACACAAAATAGAGCTCTCTCTTCTATTTATAAGCTTAATAGCACTCTATTTTGTTCTAATCATAACATTTCAGTTATTATATTATTGAATAGTTGACATATTAAACAATAACAGGGAATATAGTGATTTAGTATTAATAATACTGAGATAGAAGTCTAAAATGGGTTAAGGCTACTTCTTAACGCGTTAAAACATCTCATTATCATAGAAATATCCTTTTATGACAAAATAATTATGATTGTGAAAACTGTTAGCAGATAAACAGACAGGTTTTTAATATAATTATTCTATGGAAAATAAAAATAAACGTGCAACAAATACTATGCACCTACCTGAGATTACTATTGTTTATAACAACCATATCACACAACATTATTTGCAAAACTCATCAAAATACAAGCAAAAATAAACCTAAACCTATTGTAAGTCATTTCCCAATTTTCTCAATTTACGATACATTGCCCTTCTAATGGCGCCATCTAGTCTAGCCATATGAATCGTTCGATACTAATACAATCAATGGATTAGGAAGTGCTCGGACATTCTTTAACTTGCCAAAAAAGATCTGGCCTTTATATAGCAGAGCTAAAATGACATAAACGAAGCAAAGCAGTCATTATCGATCTATGTAAAGGTATTTACACAGATTACATAAAAGAACTTATTGTGTATTTTTTGAAGTTATAGCACGGAATACTTAATAGTAGCTAACGCTAGTTATGGAGATTTTATATAAACTAAACTCGATAGATTAAAATAATGATGACTGACCGGTTGGCTTGGTTGGTAGTGGCCCTGCCTTCCAAGCCAGAGGTCGTGGGTTCGATTCCCACCCGGGGCAAATATTTTGTTATAGATGTTTGCTCTGTGTCTGGGTGTTACATAATATCTATATAAGTACTAGCGGTCCGCCCCGGCTTCGCCCGTGGTACTTAAGAAAAATAAATGTTGGCCGATTCTCAGACTTACCCGATATGCACAGAAAATTTCATGAGAATCGGTCCAGCCGTTTCGGAGGAGTATGCAGACTAACATTGTGACACGAGAATTTTATATATAAGATTTATTTAAAATTATATATTATGTATGTTTATCAGCCATCTGGTTTCCATAACACAAGCGAAAGCTTAGTATGGGATCAGATCGTGCCGTGTGTGAAAATTGTCCTGAAAAAAAAATAAACACAATATAATTTGTTTAAATAAAACTGGATTGTGACCACTCATTGTATTTGCTCATAAATACAATACAATACAAAATTCTTTATTTAACAGACACATATAGAAGTTCACAAATTAAAAGTTAAAAGTTTGAACAAATATTCTCCCAGATATAAAATTATACGAACTTCTAGAATACGGAAACGTAATAAAGCAATAAGAATTTTAATACACAAATAACGCGTATTATCAAACATATTGTAAACACAAACAACAAAGAACACGAAATTTAATCAATTCCAATTAATCTCGCTGAATATTTAATAAACCGTTTCGACATTAATTATTGTTGTTTGCGTAATTTTACTTTTCACACACTAATTTTATAAATTCGAATGTTTGTCTGTCTTATACGGCTAAAACACACAACTGATTTGGATAAAATTTAGTGCAGATATAGTTTGAATTGATTTGATTTGATAAATAAATTATTTGATTTGAGTTGAGTCCTGAGAAA
The DNA here is from genome assembly GCA_907164685.1 of Colias eurytheme. Taxonomy (NCBI): domain Eukaryota; kingdom Metazoa; phylum Arthropoda; class Insecta; order Lepidoptera; family Pieridae; genus Colias; species Colias eurytheme. The sequence continues at coordinate 25,447 of CAJQZN010041022.1, read as the reverse complement.
CCACATAGGTTAGATTTTATATCGGAAATCGCATGCGAGTTTTTCTTTGACAACGCGGGCAAAGACGCGGGCGGAAAGCTAAGATAATAAATTTAAATTACAAATAAACAATCAAATCTTTCCTCTTTATAATATTAGTGTATATGTGATTATAATATTAGTGTGTACGAGATAGGTGCATAACGCATGCAAGGGCATTATTAAAAGGCAACAAAAATAAGATGTAGCGTCTGGTTACTACTTGTAATGTTTTCGAACAAAAATCTATCTTGAATTTTTAAACTGTTTTTCATAAATAAGCAATTTTGATTCATATTCTTATTCTATAAGCATTATTCGTAAATACAGTAAAAAGAAGCTTTAAGCTACTGAGATTTAATTGAAATTATTTTCAAAGAATCGAACCTAAAACAACATTTATAATATCACCAATCACTACACTAAAGTGCTTTAGTTCTTTATTTCTCCCAAAACCGTATACGCTTTATCCCTACTTCAACCAAAATGAAGGTATTTTTAATATCAACAAAGTTTTTATTTCATCCCGGAAAGTTCTCAAGATCAATCGGTGAGCCCCTAAATTTGCTTCCGAGGCGAGGTTATGTACTCTTATAATTTTTTTATATTTTCCTCGAAGTACTCCTTACCGTATTTTTTATTACCGTACATACTAATATTATAAAGCTGAAGAGTTTGTTTGTTTGAACGCGCTAATCTCGGGAACTACTGGTCTAATTTGAAAAATTCTTTCGGTGTTAGATAGCTCATTTATCGAGGAAGGCTATAGGCTATAATTATATCATCTCGCTAAGACTAATAGGAGCGGAGCACTGCGGGTAAAACCGCGGAGCACAGCTAGTAATAAATAAAGTAGCACAAAAGGTGGCGTTGTTTGGTAGGTAGAAAAACCGGTACCGGTTAGTGATGAGGGTGTTTTGGCAGGACAAAGTTAGATATAATTAGTAATATTATAAATGAATGAATTCTCACCATCTGCGCTTCGACTTCCACCTAATTTCAACTCTTATTTGAATATGCACAATCCGCATGCATGCATATACAAAAATGCGTGCTTTCTTTCATCATTGTCATAGTCCGATGGAAGACCGCCACGACCAGAGAGACCGCCAAGGACCAAAAGCAACACACGGTACACTCCAAAGCACAGGAGCGTTCCATCACTGCCAACTTCCTAACAGTAGCATACTATTGAGATTTCAAAATCACAATTCAAAACTTCGGCCAGAGATTCTTTCCGTGGTAAATGTTTACCCCAAGAAGAGCTACTATTATGCATTTCAACTAAAAATAGGAGAGACAAGAGACTTATTATTTGTAAAATACAAGTTCGCAATCAGAGTTTATTTTGCTGTGTCTCTTCGAACCATCACTTCTGGAATAAAAACAACTTACCTTTGGAATAGCTGTGCTCGGACGACTGTTTCATTATTTATTTACTTTGTTATGTTATTCTCATGTTATTAGGTTTAAGTCTTCAAATGAGAATAAATGATTCTTTAAACCTAACCTTATTGCTTAACTTAAATCAGCAATTGATTTGAATTAACAGCCATGACGAACATATACAGGTACTAGTCTCTCTTGTTCTTAGTTGGATCGTAAAGTGCTAAATACCTAATATATTAAGTAATTTAAAAGTTAGAAGTTACATAGATATTTTAAATGCTTCCACCAAACCTAGGTCACTAAACTTCAGCCATTAACATAGAAATATCATAGTTTTCATAGTGCGAAGTTTCTCAAAATATTATTGTTCCTTTCCTTATAAAAGCAAAACTTATTGTTTTATTACCGAACTTTAGGTATGAAATACGTATTGCATAATTACTTTAATACAATTATATTAACTTAAACTGTTTACTTAGTTCCTTGATGTGTCCAATAAATAAATTAAGAACTCTACATATACTCAACTAGCTTTCCGCCCGCGGCCTCGCCCGCGTTTTAAAAGAAAAACCCGCATAGTTCCCGTTCCCGTGGGATTTCCGGAATAAAAACTATCACATGTGTTAATCCAAGTTACCTTCTATATGTGTGCTAAATTTCATTCTAATCGGTTTAGTAGAATTTGCGTGAAAGAGTAACAAACACACACACACATCCTCACAAACTTTCGCATTTATAATATTAGTAGGATGTCTTTAATAATGTAGAGACATTTTGTAGAGCTTTTTTATCTTTTATAAAATGAAGTATACTTGCTTTATGTATTAAATGCATAATGCCTATATAGAATATCTAATAAACTCTTACCCTTTGAAAGTCTGAAAAGCTCTTAGTCTCTATAGCATACCTAAGTTGCTTGGATAATTTAATAACGCCTGATTTCCTTATCCTACATCAAAGATCCTTAATATATAGCCTAGATTGGCAAGTCCATTAGAAGGTAAAATAGGTCACAAGCCAGACATTTAGTTAAAAGTATTTAGGTCTAGATTTCACGCTGCCTAGGCACTTTCCTTCAATGAGTTTAAATTACAGCTTGAAGCGAATTTACCGTCATTAAAGTGGGAATTAGAATATGTTGCGGGAATTTTTAATTTAGCGTAAATTCGGTTTTATTTTGTTAACGCAATAAACGTAGGTTTAATTAAAAATAATAAAATGAATATGTAGAGCCATATACAAAAGTTTAGTTACAGAAATAAAATTAATTATTTTATTATTACTATACTTAACTTTGCGCCTTGATAATTTCAGCCTTTGCTATTAAATTTTATCAAAAAGAATGAGCGGAATAACTTAACTATTACTTAATAAACTATTCTCAAATATTTATTACCTAAAAAATTTCTGTAAATTTTTGTCAACCAATATTTTAACAACACTAGATTTAAAATCGCTCTATTTTCTAAAACAATATTTTAAACAAATTTTCATTTGGCTCTATTTTTAAATTAAATCCTCCAACTCACCTTGCGTCTCCAATCACACACAAAAAAACCGTCAATCACAACACACACAACACAACACAGAACGTAAACTTAACTATTACGTACGCGGCGTACAGATACCACAAACACGTACGTGCGGCACGACAGTACAACACTGAATGCCGTTTGCGCATGAACCTTACCTACCAAAGGACGTACGTCGCAATGCGTTAAAACATTTAAAAGTAGCCTTACGCGCACGTTGCCTTCACTTGCCGAATTAATTTGTTTTTCGCACTCGTAAACCTTAATTGATTCACACAATAATGTTTTTGAGTATGGAGAGTTTGTGTCACGTATTTTTTCGGTTTGATAAGTTTAATTGTGCTGGTGCTTTTCATGATGAATAAGACTCTACAATTTTTTTTAGAATAGGGATTTTAATAGAGTTTTTATGGTGCTTAAAATTAATTAAGAATGCATTTAGCGTTATTTTCTTTTGCTGATAGTTTTATTCGTGAAAATAAAACGATTTATTGATATTTAAAAGACACATAATGTTTATGTGTTGTTGTAAAGTTTGTGTCACGTATTTTTTTTGGGTTTTGATAAATTTAACGGTCTGTTTGTTATATTTAGAGCTTTTCACTACTGACGAACTCTACAATAATTGTTGTTTAGATAGATTTAGGATGGCGAATATTATAAGTGGAGTTTTTTGTGTTATTAAATGTAAATGTTATTGCGAAAAGTGTTCTTACACTTTGATCTTTGGCTGATCGTTTTATTCGTGAAAAAAAATGTTTTATTAGTTTTCCAAAAAAGCACAATATATTCAATACTAGTGGTCCGCCCCGGCTTCGCCCGTGGTACATATTTCGCAATAAAAGGTAGCCTATGTCCTTTCTCGGGTATCATAATAAATTCATACCAAATTTCATGCAAATTGGTTCTGTAGTTTAGGCGTGATTGAGTAACAGACAGACAGACAGAGTTACTTTCGCATTTATAATATTAGTATGGATTTAAAACCTTTAATATATAATCTATAATATTATAAACATGAGTTTAATAATAAATTATACTCTCTCCAAACCCGCGTTATATCTTTACACTTAATTAGCTCTACCTTTTCTTTTTACTCCTATTAGGGCCGATTTTTCAATGCTTGGATAAAACTTATTCGTCGAATAATGTATAAACTACCATTTTAAAAACGTATTCTAATTGCCCGTATTTGACAGTTTACGTGACATTTTAATATTATCGTGTAATACTTTATTGGACGGATAAGTTTTATCCAAGCATTGAAAAATCGGCCCTTAATAATATTGTTATTGAATAATTTCTGCAGAATAGGTTTCATTTGTATATTTTAATTACCAAATTATAATACACTAGCCGTTGCGCCTGGGTGGACCTGGAATAAAAAAAAATATTTACGTATAATTCAGGTGGTAAAATAATTTTAAAATCCATGTTTATTTTGAAAATTCAGTTTCAAAGTCTCTATCTCTACCGAGGCTTATAATTTATTAGTTTACGACCAGGCAACCTACACATACGTTTACTCATCTTAATATATATAAATCTCGTGTCACAATGTTTGTCCTCAATGGCCTCCTAAACCACTTAACCGATTATAATAAAATTCGCACTCCATGTGCAGTTCGATCCAACTTGAGAGATAGGATAGTTTAAACATGTAGGTACCACGGGCAAAGCCGGGGCGGACCGCTAGTGTTACTATAAAAATTAGTATAGTAGTTTTGAAGGATATTTTGTACAAACAAACAAAACTTTTCCCTACATTATAAAAACATGCATTTATATGAGCGATACAAAAATACGTGCATTGATTGGAAATAGAATTGAGCTACAGCTATTCATATTCAAAGATTTAAATGCAACAACCATAAATGTATATAGGTATATGTATAAATATTCAAGGACACTACAATACTACGTTTCTACTAGAAACTTGACAAACGTATTTCAATTCTATTGTACCGGTAGGTATTATATCGCATCACTACATAGTAGGTATAAAACCATTATAAAACAAAGTCGCTTTCTCTATCCCTATGTACCTATGTATGCTTAAATATTTAAAGCTACGAAACGGATTTTGATGCGGTTTTTTTAAAAAATAGAGTGCTTCCAGAGAAAGGTTTTAGTATATAATTTATTAGGTTTTAGGCACAGCGGGCGAAGCCGCTATAGTTTTTATATATAAAACACAATTTTCATTTTTAAAAATGCAGTAAAAGCTCTAACAATATAATTTTATTAACTGCTTCGTTAACTGCATAAAATTCATAATATTTTCTTAGGTGCAAATATATTACATAATCAATATAGCTATAATCATATTGTTACCAATATACCATACCTACTGTTCTCTCGATCTGAATCCGCCTGGGTCGTCTAGTTTCAAAAGTAGCAAATATATCTTACGTCTCTCAGGAATAATACAGCTTTCTAAGAAGTAAGAATTTTCTAAATCAGTTAAGTAGTTTTTTATCGATTACAAATTTACGGAAATTAATCTTTTCTCTTTAGAGATTTAGAGCGGTTTTGTTATTTCATAGTTTTATGCGTCACTATTTTTTTAAGTGGAACTTTTTTAGGCGCGTTGAGAGTAAAATTTTAAGGTCGTGTCATGGCAAAACCGTCACGTCATTGACGATTTGACGACGATTTTGGTATCTTTGAATCTAAAGAATTTTCTCTTCTGACACGTGTGCACAACACACGTTGTTTTTTTTCAATTATAAACCCTTCAATTATTGGTTTATTTATTTTAATTGTTTCTAGTTCATAACTTAGACGGCCTTATAACCGCCTCCTTGGTACAATGGTTGATGGTTCCCGGTGGAGATGAAGAAAAAAAAACAATGTCTCGGTTTGGTAGGACACAGAAGGCTGATGAAAAGAAAAGAGGCTAAAGAAAATCGATCAGTGAAACAGATGTATAATGCATCTGCCCCTTACCCCACTAGGGGACATGGGACTTCACTAGTTCATAACTTACAAGCAAAATCAAATCATTACTGCATGTTTTAATATAAAATATGGAATGAAGATGATCTTATTAAACGGACCATGTCGCAGGCCATCACATTGCATAAAAGATAATAAACTGCGTTGTTTACGCGATAAAAGAGTAAAATATTCAATCGGGGTCGAGTCTTTTGCAATAAATAATTGATAAACACTTAATATGTACTTGAAGTATAAAATCTCTTGATTATGAAGTGTGAATCGATGCATATGGTAATTTTAATGTAAATATACTAGTTAGATAGCCCGGTAGGTGTTGTTGTTAATGATCCTTATTCGGAGTGTGAGTTTGGTTTCTATGTCCAGAAAAGTTACTTATATTTAGTAGTAACATTATTACAAAGTATTAAGATATAACAATTTTACTTGTGTTTTCACGACTTAGAACCATGATGACTACTGCCACGTCAGAATCCATATTAATTTTATAGTTTTAAAATTATATGAACAGGATAACAAAATAAGAATGAAGATTCGGATTAATGGTAGGAACATAACTCAATTAAATCAAAATGTTTTTAACAGTCCGTTAAATGTTTAAAATTTTAAGTATAATCCCTCGTGAAAAACTTACAAATATAAACAACGTTACTAATAATAAACATTTTTTGGTCTGTGCGTTTTGTCATGCGTTTGTTCGAATCAATAAATAAAATATGTTTTAAATAAAATTATATTACTAAAAAATGCGCTATGTACTTGGATCGGTTGATTTTAAGTTAATTAAGTATAGAGAAAATTGTGTTCTATGAAATGTTTATTAAAAGATACCCTAATAATAAACTTTGCATACTTAAAAGCTTATTGTGCTCCATTTTATTAATATTTGCATCTATTCGGGGACAATGCCAGACTTCCTTGAAAGTCTGTCTTGAGTCTAGACTCTAGACGGTATTTATGAGTCACGCTTATCAATTATAGTTTTATCTATACACTAGCGGTCCGCCCCGGCTTCGCCCGTGGTACATATTTCGCAATAAAAGGTAGCTTATTGCTTACTCACGGTCAAAGATTGTCTGTGCCAAATTTCATCAAAATTGGTCCAGTAGTTTATGCGTGAAAACCATAAATACATACATACATACAAACCTTTTTTAAAATATTAGAATTATAGATATTATTGTAATATGATGATGTTTATGTTCAGGATAATAAACACAAATGTTTTTTTACACTGTGGTAGAAATGGCGCCTGAGAATGTATAACTAACGAGGTAAAATAAAACCAGCAATGAAATACAAATAATTTATTTATCAACAACTAGATTTCCGCCCGCGGCTTCGCCCGCGTTTTCAAAGGAAAACCCGCATAGTTCCCGTTCCTGTGGGATTTCCGGGATAAAACCTATCCTATGTGTTAATCCAAGTTACCCTCTATATGTGTGCTAAAGGAGATGGTCCAAAAAAAACCCAGAGTCGATTTAGACAAATTGGGTATCAATGGCTTTATTATATTACACAATTTACCCCACCGAAAAATTTATGCCCATATCCATGGGATATGAGTGTTATAGGCTAACAAAGTATATATGGAAAAATCATGAGTAACTTGTTATTTTTACCAGTTTTTACAACAGCAGTATACTATTAAACCATCCATCAGCCGAAGGACGTCAACTGCTGGACATAGGCCTCCCACAAGGTTTTCCACCGCGATTGGTCCTGTGCCACCCGTATCCAGCGGCTACCCGCGACCTTCACCAGATCGTCGGTCCACCTTATGGGGGGCCTACCAACACTACGTCCTCCGATTCGCGGCCGCCATTCGAGGACCTTTCCGCCCTAACTGCCATCGGTCCTGCGAGCAATGTGCCCCGCCCAGTGCCACTTAAGGTTTGGGATTCTGAGAGCTATGTCGGTGACTTTGGTTCGTCTCCGGATCTCCTCATTCCTAATTCGATCACGGAGGGAAACTCCAAGCATAGCTCTTTCCATCGCCATCGGTCCAGTAGTTTCGGAGCCTAAATAATTGAAATAAATAAAAATGTTTCCCACCATTTTCTTTTTTTTTTAATAAATAAAAATAACTGAAAAATAATATGAGACAAAACAGGTAAAGTCAACCGTAAAAAGATGTTACACCAAAAGGAACTAATAAGTGTCCAAAAAATCTAAATCATTAAATATCTATTTTTGTTATCAAATCTTTCTGCGGTTGACTGTACAATGAGCTACACAAACACACACACACACACACCCATGCAGACACATACACAAACTTACATTGACATGTCTTGTAAAGTGGTAAAAATAACAAGTTACTCATGATTTTTCCATATATACTTTATTACCCTATAACTGTTATACCCCATGGATATGGGCATTAATTTTTCAGTGGGGTAAATTGTGCAATATAATAAAGCCAATGATACCCAATTTGTCTAAATCGACTCTGGGTTTTTGGTCCATACATTTTTGGACCATCTCCTTTCATTGTAATCGGTTCAGTAGTTTTTACGTGAAAGAGTAACTAACATCCATACAAACTTTCGCCTTTATACCTCTAATAGTAATTAAGACTAATAATACATAATAATAGTGTAATCTGATATAGCACTGTGTTCGCAATTTACAGTAAAATCTTTTACTTGCATTTATTAGGTAAGTAGGTATGTAATATGTACTCCATGACAGTTTTATTAATATTCTGACTGCGTACTATAAAGGCGTAATTCTTTAGCATAGTAATAAAACGATCATCAGATCTACTCCAATAAAACGAGCGATTTCAAAAGATACACGCATTTTCCAACAAAGTCGTAATTCAAGCTTTTACCATATACCTATAGATTCTTAAAAGCCACAATAACACGTCTTGTAGGCATAAAGGGAACAAATCAAGGCAAGACTGCCATAAGGCGACAAACATCTTTATAAGCCTTCACTCAGCTTCACGGGGCCAATTTAATTTACATAAAATAAACCTCTGGTAAAGTGACGTTCCCACACTGCTTAGGTTTACCCACTGTGTTATGGAATAACTATTTATGACGTAGATGCGTATTTATTTCCTTGTTTTACAGAATATACTTAGCTAAAATTCAGTTTACATATTACATGTTACAGTTAAAAGTATATGGTACAGTTAATAAACATTTTCGATACAACGCGTTTTGCCTAGTGAGAACCAGTTTTAACTAAATGCCTTTGTTATCCATATTTATACATTTACCTTTGTAAATTTAAAATTCAACATACAAAGAAGTGTTAAAACACATTTTCGTTACTTCGCCTTTTCCCTAGTAAGAACTAGATGTATCTAAGTGCCGTTGAGAAAAATAGTTTTAACTACGAAAAACACGTTATAACGTAATACGAGATTTAACAGATAACATAATATATGACGGAAGAAGGGCCCAAAGGCTATTTTTAAAAAGAGTGACGTCAGCAATTCTGACGTCACCATCATCAGAGCAGGCGCTCATACTCGAAGTAGAACGCCCGTAGGTATTTTTACTGCCTTTTTAATCTACGTGGAAATTATAGAGAGAGCTCCGAACGCTCCGACGGCCGGCGAGTGAATGCTCGGCGAGTGAATGCCGTCGGGCGCTTGCATTTAAAGCAAACCATGACTCACAAGAATTAGTTTCAGTGTTGCCATTTGAATTTTTACAATGAATTTTCATCAGTTTTAACAAACATTAATTATTTCGTTAATTTAATTATTTCATTATGAATCAACCACTTATTTAAAAAGATCAAAGTAAACTTTAGCTAGTTATAATTATTTAGTAGTTTGAGGGTAGTCGTTTATCGTCGTTGCGCCGACATAATATATAATAGGAACGTAAAAAGAAATACAAATAAGATGAAAACAGAAAAAAATAGTGTTAATAGTTGTGGAAAAAGTGTCGTTTGACAAGAATCTTCAAGTGCTGACAGTTTAAGCCTTCCTAATGTTAATAGAAAGTTCGTAGACGGTAGAACCTCAAAGCTTGTGCGAAGGAAGAATTTTCGCTCGTGTTACCGTGTTTTTCGAAGAATCTGGAATCATAAGATAATGTTATTAAGAGCTATTAGGTAATAGTAATAGTTTGCCTCTAATTGCCTCTATGACATAAAAATCTCATTTTACATAGCATAGAGTATCACTTCCCTGAATATTATATGGCAATAATGTATCACTAATAAAACTATCCTACTAATATTATAAATGCGAAAGTTTGTGAGGATGGATGTATGTCTATGTGTATGTATGTATGTTACTCTTTCACGCAAATACTACTGAACCGATTACAATGAAATTTAGCACAAATATAGAGCGTAACTTGGATTAACAAAAAAGATAGGTTTTATCCCGGAAATCCCACGGTAACGGGAACTATGCGGGTTTTTTCTTTGAAAACGCGGTTGAAGCAGCGGGCGGAAAGCTAGTATTATATATTTCAATGAGCACTACAGAATATAATAAATATGCCTTGTAAAAATTGTATTATTACCTCTTAATGGAATTAGATTTTAGTTCAGAAGAAATTTAATCTACTCTCTCTAGTTACCTACCTATTCAAGCATTTTTAATTTAATTAATTTTACGAAATATTAAACAAAAACTGATTTAACAAATATTTTAAATATTTGTTAAAGAGAAACGTGGCTTTATGAAAAATGATATCAAATTAGAACCTTGACATTATCATCTGTAACTTTTTTATTTATTACATTTTTAATATTACGCCTTCGGTTCACATATTATATGATCATAAGATATAGGAAAATAACAAATAAAGCATGTTGGATAATATCTTTATTGTATGGAGCTCTATTGTTGTTTATTACCAGCTAATATTAGCACAGTATAAATATTATTATATTAGCTTAACCGGTACTTTAGTAATATTCCTATATTTAGATACTTACATATTTTAACTCTTACAATAATCCTATCATACTATACTATACTATAATGCGAAAGTTTGTGAAGATGGATGTATGTTTGTTAATTGTTACTCTTTCACCCAAATACTACTGAACCGATTACAATGAAATTTAGCACACATATAGAGGGTGACTTGGATTAACACGTTCGATAGGTTTTATCCCGGAAATCCCACGGGAACGGGAACTATGCGGGTTTTTCTTTGAAAACGCGGACTGAGAGCTTGTACAAAATATATTAAACTGATATAATATTTGGCAAATGAGTATTTTATGAAATCCAAATATTTATTATTTCAGACTGAATTCCAAATATTATGTCCACTGGACCCTAAATATTAAAAAATAATGCCACTATTAATACTGTAACATTCCCAAAAGAAAAAATGATTAAAGTATAAAACGCTGAAGTTTAGGAATAATTTATAATAATTACTAATTTTACTTCTAGACTTGCTTAGAAACTGTTTTTATACATATAAATTGACTTATTTAAGACATTGAATAAAGAACGATATCATAAATATGCAATATAGCCTTTATTACATAGTAGCCGATTTTGGAAACTTTGTCAATGTTATTAAAAATAAAAACAATTTCTATCACATGCAGACATGGATAGATGGATAGATGTTTGTTACTCTTTCACGCAAATAATACTGAACCGTTTACCATGAAAATTGGTATGTGGGTAGCCAAACTCCCAGAATAAGACATAAGCTACTTTTTATCCCGGAAATCCCATAGGAACGTTAAGTATGCGGGATTTTCCCCGAAAACGCGGGCGAGCCGCGCGGAAATCTAGTGGATTAATATCTCGTTTCTTTTTAATTC